>PNEQ01047947.1:0-62382 GCA_003012365.1 Medauroidea extradentata
CACCCACTGGCCACAATCGATTATCTATTGGCTTATAACCGTACAAGCAGGTAGCAAGCGATATCACTTCGCATTATTTCCTTATTTACTACTGGCTTGCAGTAGTCAAACGCGTTTCGTAACAGCCGCCAGCAAGTCACAGACATGACAATGAAGTATACATAATTGGCGTTCAACCTGACCTGGAATGTATCTGCGAGATTTACGTTCCTCTAATAATAGTGTGGCCAGTGTGTTAGACTGAGATATCTAAACTACTGCTTGATGAATCCGTGAAATTGACGCACCTCTTATTATAACTATAGAGACCTGAGAAATTCGCGTTTTCTTTTAGGCGCAAGCTAGAGTTCCAGCAACTTTAGGTCTGTATCACGTTCACAATTGGCCGTTAACTTACTCGACACTTACTGGAAGTAGCTGAGCCAATAATAAAACTGTAGCTGAATACAGGCCCATTTCACTGTGTCAGCGATCAGCTAATAAACAGCTGTTGTCTGCACGATTTCATAAATAATCTTGGAGGCTAGTCTACAAGTCAGTGAACCCGCCAATTTTTCCGGCCTCTAGTTACAGCCTCCGGGCCTTCGTATATTCGTGTGACCATTTCAGGATAGTGGGTACAGTATTTTCACAGTTTATTATATCATTGGTTTATAAAGTCCTCGAGGTGCGACACACAAACTGTCTCCAGACAACAGAAGTAATATGAGCGCACATTAACTTGGAGGCGAGTCAGCTGGCAGATAATAACGAGAAATTAGCAGACCTCTTATGGTTCCTATCTGCCTGCGCTTGGAACGCATTGCAGCGAGTCACAAGTAATCATATTTGGAAGAAACACCTCAACGCGCATTACGTGTGTACATCTATGAAAAGAAAAACACATCTCAAACAATGCTTCTATCAGTTTAAAAATTAGGATCGCTTATATGAAAACACGATTTTCAAGACTATCAAAATGACTAAAAACAGCTTTTTTAAACTGCCGTATCTAGGAAAATTCCAACCGGATTCGAAAAACACAATAATAGATATAGGCGCTGTAATTTAAACCGTGAGTATAGCAAATAAAATAATACGGTCACCGCTTAAAGTCCCATAGGAAAATGAATAATAGTAAAGCTCTGCGCGACAGTTGCTGGGTTTGCGTGTAGAGGCGATAATGCATTACATACGCCGACCGACGTCACTCTTAACTCTCCATCGGTTTTGTGCCTCACATACACCAACGCAGCCTACCTATATAAGAACCTTAAAACCATGATCTTTCATTTATTTCAAACAATTGCAAATAACTTGAATATTCTTGAGGGCTTGTTCCTTAGTTTTCCAGTGATTTCGAAAATATTTTTTATTGCTACCTAATAATCAAAATGTTGCTCCACTTATTGACACTAGCAATGTGCAGAACGGTTTTTTAGATTTCGTCACCCAAAGTACTACGTTTTTTGTCGTGAAAAAAAAATGAAGCAAAATATTTTTTTGCTAACGAATGGTAGATTATTTTTTAAAACGCACCCACAGTACTGTGCATCGTGTGACTGCACATTGTCTCAAATTTTTTTGAAATCTTTTGCTTAAAAATATTTGAGTTATTGGCATCAGTCTGAAAAAAAAAAAAGAACTAAGGAACAAGCCCTTAAAGCAAATGCTTTGAAAAAATTTGAGACTGTGTACAGTCATACGATACACAATTTTGCTAGTGCGTTTTTTTAAATAATGTACCGTTTGCTAGCAAAAAATTATTTGCTTAATTTTGGATTATTTTGACAACGAAATATGTGATTCAAAGGTAAAAATCTAAAAATCCGTTTGGTGTACTGCAACAGAAATATTCAGATACAAGCAATGATATATAAGTGTCAAAACATTGAGAATGATTTTTTTGTATTTGTATTAATTTGCGTTAAAAAATATTTTCGAAACCATTGCTAAACTAAAGAGCGAGGCCTTAATAGTCAGTGCGTATGCAGGATCCCTGATTTCCGCGAAAAAATATTTCTTCTCCAATTTGTTTCAAGACCTTAGTTCCACCTCTGCAGTTCTGCGACATGTTTTAAAATCCATTACAAAATGTTTTTGAATTTAAAAAATAATTCTGAAATTATGATTATTTTGCCTTTTTTAAGCGATTTTTTTAAATACAAAAATGTGACAACTAGTTTCAGTGTGAATTTTTAAATTTATATATGTTCATTGGTTTTTGCGGCTTATAAAAACTAAAATCGTGAACATTTTGACTTCGAAATGCCATTTATGGAAAAACTGATTGAGCTAATAATGTTTTTTTTTTTTTTTTTTTTTTTTTTTTTTTTTTTTTTTTTTTTTTTTTTTTTTTTTTTTTTTTTTTTTTTTTTTTTTTTTTTTTTTTTTTTTTTTTTTTTTTTTTTCGTACGAGGGAAATGTACTCCCAAGTAACTTCTACAAACTAACGCTATTTCATACAAATATAAAATAATTATTTTCCACCCCTTGGACGCGCTTAATGGTTGACGAATGACTCCGCCATATTGATAGCTCGTGCAGCTAGGGCTCGCTTCACTTGTGATGCTTCACTTCTGTGCTCGTAGGTATTCTGTGTCCATAGCCACGCTAGAGATACGCTCAGTTGCTCGTCTTCAGCTTATCCGGGGAGGACTAACGTCACCTGGGCGTGTTTTATCACATATTTTACGACCGCAGGGCAGAGCTGTGATAAACATCCCAGTTCGAATGCCACGTGCGTATTCACACGCGGCGTATAGTTATCGATCTATCGGCCTGTTATCAGTCAGCGTGCATTTAGATTCCGAGCGAGTTGTACTTCGTCCCACAACGTCCCACGTTATTTGACAATTTTCCGCAGTCAATTTATTTTGTAAATCTACAACATAAATTTACTCTATAATTTTGAAAACTGTTTGGTAAGTTGTTAACCAGGAACAATATGCATGTTTCAAGTAAAATATATATTTAGAAAATGTTTGAGACTGGAATAATGGATGGTAATGCTTATCGCTTATGTATAATGAATTCAAGATGAAACAAAATAAACTTCGGCGTCTTGTCGAATCTAAGAAAAATTTTGCACGTTCGCACAAATTTTCTTGGGAAATGGTACCTGAAACATTATTTTGTGTAATTACAAAAAGAAAAATATAACATCTACAAAAATCTGTCAAAACTTTACAAGGATAGACAAATAGTATTGTGAATAGTTGCACAGTTCAAAGCGTTACTTAAAACCTTTAGTAGGCCTACTATTTATTTTATTTGTTACAAAATGTACGGATCCTAGATAAAAAAGTATTTTGTAAAGGTAATAAAATTGTTTCAGCGTAATGTTCACCGTCTTATGCTATACGTGAGATAAAAATGTCCCGTATTCTGCTACGTTGATCGAATTCCTTCAAGATTCACGGTAAATCACGCAAATTTTGTTCCGCTAAGAAGTCTTACATCTTACATACTTTCAGCTACCACTATAATGAAAAGTTGACAAACCACTGATAACACACACTGCTCGTTCATATCCTTCTCCAAAAAGACCTTTCTCAAATATTTAACTATAAGATCTTTTCCTGGAGGCATCCTTCAACGCACTGATTCGCGGAATTTAATAGTTTCATATGTTTATATTAACTTTTAAATCATTCTATGTTGCAGGTCAGACGTTTTTCGTAACCTTCAAACCAGATATTTGGGACTCTCTACCTCCGATTACAATGTTTTACAGTGAGTTGCGATTGCTCTTTTATTGGTGAAATTACTTAAAGAGCATTATATTTGAATATCTATGAAAAGAAAACCCACTTCAAACGAAGTCGTTATAAGTTTAAAATGTAGGGTGTTTGTTTGAAACTTATAGGGCATCTTAAAATGGCTAAACCAGTTTTTTTACTTCAAATTGCCATGTGTGTAAAAATACTAGCCGGATTCGAAACGAAAAAGAAAGAACCACGCGCTGAAATTTAACCATACTTTTCACAAATAGGCCTAATATAACATAGTCGCCACTGAAATGTATTGCAAAAGGGATAATAGTAAAATACTCTGCGCCTGTAAAGTGGCTGACATGTATACGGTCAGCAGCACCCTTACCGCTCCATCGACTTTGTGCCTGTCACACACAAACCCCGCCTGTCTAGAGAACCTCAGTTCAATCACAGGAAAGCTACGGACACAGAAGCTAAATTACCGTACGTGAGGCAAAACTGATCAACACGGGCCAGCAATACAACATGAGGATATTGCCCAATCAGCATACGCTGTCGCACACGGCCAGTAGGAGATATTCCACAGCAAGCAGTAGCCAATCAGCAACAAGATCCGTGCCAATAATCGACCAACGACCGAGTAAGCTTATATCAAGCACACCGCCACGCCACAGAATATTCAGGAATACAGAAGCGAAATAGTTGGTAGGAAGCCGAACTCAGTCACACACGCCAGCAAAATGGCTTCACTGGCCAACAACATGGCGGAAATGCCTGCTGGCAATCAGCGTAAAGCAGCTGGTCTGCCAGACGGCAGTAAGACCAATAGGAAACCTGTAGTAACACGCATGAGCCAAACATAGACGGGGCTGGTAAGACAGTCTCGGGCAGCCATAAGAGGCGAAGTTCGCTCGTATCAAATAAGCCGCCACATCATTTCATGTCTGTATTACTATTTAGCCTGTGGCCACGCCATTTCGCTCATGTTAGCTGTTCTGTGCTGCAAACCACGAGGTTTCTGACAATTGTAAGTAGGGATAACTAATTTTCTAGAACATATTCTTACATCAGCTTATTTTAGTACTTAATATGTGTGCATCTGCAGTTGAACACAGACAAGTTGTGTCTCAGTAACATCATTCTGATTGGCACAGTGTTCTGAACAAAAACACGCTGCCAATAACCACGAAGCAAAGGTACAGATGTGCACAAAAGTTTGCTGTTATTTCGGTTGACGTCTTCTACTGGCTTATAATGCCTCGGGATTGTAGTGGGAAACATTTCACGTCAATAACCAAAGTTCTACGGTCCGCTAGAGGTACGTCAATTTCACGGATTTCTTCTGGCAGCAGCCTAAACTTGTCAGTCCTATACATCCAATGGCCACGATCGATTATCTATTGGTAGAGCCCGGTAATTTCCGCGAAAAGAATTTTGCAGCACTTTGTTTCAGTACCTTACGTGCGCACCTGCATATTTGCTATGTGGTCAGTGATTGGATGCCGTAACACCCAGCGTGTGGAGGTTAAACCCGCAAATCACAGACGTGATGTGTGACAGTTATCCGTGTACTGATTGGCACAGTCAAATGAATAACGACTCTGCACAAAAACACTCTGTCAATAGCCATGAAGTTGAACTGCAGGTATGCACGTAAGACACTGAAACAAAGTGGGGCAAAAATCTTTTCGCGAAAACTACCGGGCCCTATCTATTGGCTTATAACCGTACAAGCAGGTAGCAAGCGATAGCACTTCGTATTATTTCCTTATTTACTACTGGCTTGCAGTAGTCAAGCGCGTTTCGTAACAGCCGTCAGCAAGTCACAGACATGACAATGAAGTATACATAATTGGCGTTCAACCTGACTTGGAATGTATCTGCGAAATTTACGCACCTCTACATATCGCACATAAAGCAGACAAATACGTGAATGACATAACATAAGAACTGGCGAGCAATGGAATCACATCTCGTGCTCGGATATGTACACATAAGTGGAGTCTAGTCTGTCATTAAATACTGTAACTACGCTGATTCAATTAAACCGCATGATAGAATCCGTTGTCCTATGTATACTACAACTCGTTCATTGTCTGATGTTCCACTGAGTAGCAGCTGCGGCCAAATGGTCGGGGCTTGAATATATACAGGACAATGGATTCTAGCATGCAGGTAATCGAATTAGCGAATTTTTCTGTCCCTAGTTATAAGCAGAGATTAGAAAATGTTGCGGGTTCACTGAACTGTAGGCTGGCTTCCAAGAATATCTTTGTACTGAAGTATACGAGAGTTGCTTATTGGCTGGTCGCTGGACAGGGATGCTACGTCAGCGGGTCTGCGTTTAGTTGCTATATTTATTATTGGCTAAGCGCCCTATAAGGTGTCGAATATGTCTAGGGTCAGTTGTGAAAGTGGCAGTAAATTACCGTTGTTTGAATTATAGCTTGTGCTAAAAATAAAACGCGAATTTTTCAGGTCCCTAGTTATAAGACACAACAGCCATACAAAACTTGGATTCGGAAAATATGTAAAAGTTGAGTAAGTGAGAGTGAGAGATTTTGGACAGTGCTTAGGCCATTGTCTTTCATTCACTTCAAACAATTGCAAATAACTCAAAATATTTTGTAACCAAATGCTTTGAAAAAAAATTGAGACTGTGTAAACTTAAACGATAAACAATTATGCAAGAGCGTTTCTTAAAATAATGTACCGTTCGCTAGCAAAAAATTATTTTGCTTCATTTTGGCTTATTTTGACAACAAAATGTGTTATTTCAGGGGGAAAAAATAAAAAAATCCGTTTGGTGTATTGCAACAAAAAAAAATTCAGATATAAATGGTAACATAAAAGTGTTAAAACTGTAAGAATGCATTTTGATATATGTATTAATTTGCATTAACAAATTTTTTACAAAACCACTGCAAAACTAAAGAGCGAGGCCTTAACATTGAGGTCTTTAGCGCGGGTGAGGGGTGACAATAGGTGAGTATGGAGCAGCACCGGAATGAAAGGGCGGGAGGAAACGGGAGATCCCCGAGAAAACCCGCCGACCAACAGCATCGTCCGACACGATTCCGACATGTGAAAATCCGGGGACCAACCCCGCCGGGAATCTAACCCGGTCTAACCATACGGCCACCGCGGCACATGCAAAAGTTGAGGCGGCATGCGTAAAGACCCGTGATTTTTGCGAAGAGAAATTTGACCCAGTTTGTTTCAGCGCCTTACGTGCATCTCTGCAATTTTGCTTCATGGTTATTGGCATCGTGCTAGCCGTATTTCATTTGACAGTGCCATTACAATAACGTTTCTGCAACACCACACGTCTATGATTTGCCGGTATAATCCCAAGGCTCGTGACAGTTAAAATATGCAATCACTAGAGACCGAAAAAATTCACGGGTTCGCTAAACTGTAGGTTAGTCTTCAAGAATATCTGTATGCTAAGCAGACAGTACGTAACTATTCATCAGATGCTCGCTGTTACGGTGAAACAACACGATTGGGATTATATTTACTGGCTTCTTAATAATTAGCTCAATGCTCTCCAGGAGGAGTCAAATAAGGCAAGAACCAATTGAGAAAGTGACACGTAGTTAAAGTTGTTTGAATTCTCGCTTGTGTCCAAAAGAAAACGCGAATTTTCAGGTCCCTACCAGTCACCGCTCACGATGCAGAACTGCAGATGTCCACGTAAGGCACAAAGTGGGGCAAAATTCTTTTCGCGAAATACAAGGGTCCCTAGGCATGCGACTTCCCCTGTAATTATTCCACATCTCACTGTACAATTACGGAGGTTAACAAATGGGCAGAGTGGTTTGCGAAGGAAGGGGTCGATGTGGTGCCAGTGGGGAGGGGGTACGGCTAAATTACCGTCTATTGTAACGTTTCCCTGCCCACTACTTCCACTCCCCGCCCTCACCTAAGTACCGCCGTCTTCTTATAATATCTCTAGTCCACGTACCTACTTGTTTTCGCCCGGGAACTGAGGCGGAGAATAATAACTACAGGCACGTGTACTTCGCGTATTCATCTAAACAGCCTAGACTTCTCAGTACTATACGTGCACCGACTGAAGCCTAATATCCATTGGTAGAGCCAGTGATTTTTGGTGAAAAGAATTATGCAACATTTTGTTTTAATGCCGTCGGTTAACATCTGCAGCTCTGCTTCATGGCCAGTGATTGGATGTTTTTAACTCTCACGTGTCTAGGGTTCTATCCACAAATCACAGACGTGTGGTGTCGCAGTAACCTTATTCTCATTGGCACAGTCAAATGTGTCACGCCTCTGCACAATTACACTCTGCCAATAACCATGAAGCAAAGGTGCAGATGTGAATGTGAGGCACTGACACAAAATGATGCATAATTCTTTTCACCAAAAATCACTGGCTCTATCCATTGGCTTCTGACAGTGCAGACGCGTAGCACGTGATGTGTTAAAACCGCTCCCGTCCAATCACAAAAGGAGGAGTGAAGTATACGTTATTGGCTTTCAACCTGGCCTAGAATCAATACGCGAAATAATCGTGCCTCTAAAACACGAGCTCATGCTGCGGAAACAAACTGCCGCGACGGGAAACACATTTACAGTGACGCTATCTACCACAGGCTTAACTACAGGTTCTCAACATTAGTATTCGTTCACGTACTCGCAATCGCTCCCAGAAGTCTACAAATCCTTTTCAATTGCATACACACACACACACACACACACGAATTCAACTGTCGACATTGTAATCGCCGGTAACGTACAAGTGTCTTGTTATAAAAATATTAAGCCCTGTACATACTATACTTAATTCTCTACTCATTACTAGAGGTACGTAAATATCTCGCAGATACATTCCAGGTCAGGTTGAACGCCAATAATGTACACTTCATTGTCATGTCTGTGACTTGCTGGCGGCTGTAATGAAACGCCTTTGACTACTGCAATCCAGTAGCAAATAAGGAAATAATTCGTACGACTATCGCTTGCTACCCGCTTACAATGTTATATGCCAATGATAGCCGATTGTGGCCAGTGTGTGTATAGGACTGACAAGTCTAGGCTGATGCCAGATGAATCTGCGAAATTGACGCATCTCTAGTCATTACGTTACTTTATTCTGTTCATAAACGTCGACTGAGATTTCATAACTTAATTCTGTAGCAAACCGTTTGTGTTGTGTACACTCTATCACCGTTTACTTCTATGTTTCGGTACAAAAAGGAGAAAAGAATATATTTCTGATGTTGGTTAATAGTTTCCATAAATTTTAACAGTGAAAGTGCCGAAAACTATTTCATAACAAGACTTCCACGCAGTTGCCAAATAAGTGAAACTATCTTGTATTATTTAGGTTATGAAACATCCGACGGACGTGTGTACAGCACGAAACAAGAATTTTATTTCTATTCAAAGCATATTGGCAACCCTACTTGTGTACTTCACATGCGCGGTGACTGAAACTCTGCATTGCGCATACGCATAATCACACACTACGTTGAAAAGTAGGGCGGACTCTATCTGTGAAATTAAGTACGGAATTCTGTCTGGAACCAGCGTAGGTGCGGTACACACTGTCGTAATACTAATTGTACTGAATTAGGTACGGAATTCAGTGCTGAGTTTTAGATAGTGTGCATTGGGCTTTACAAATATTATCTGCCGTACCTGAGAATATACCGCACACAATATGTGGGAGCAATAAACAATACTCCGTGAAACACGCGTAGTGTGTGCAGAGAACATTCATATAGCCTACAAACACTCGTTACCCGCACTCACACACACATTGCATTATGGATAGAGACCTGAAAAATTCGCGTTTTCTTTTAAGCACAAGCTAGAATTCCACCAACTGTAAGTTTGTGTTACTTTCACAATTGGTCCTTAACTTATTTGACACCTCGTGTAAGTCACTGAGCTAATAATAACAATGTAACTAAATGCAGGCTCATATCACCGTGATAGCGAGCAGCTAATGAACAGCAGCTGTTTGTTTGAGTGCGTATATATTCTTGGAGGCTAGCCTACGTATTAGTAAACCCGCGAATTTTTCCGGTCTCTAATTATGGAGCAACACTCTCTGACGTCACTTCCCAGTGAGAATGCACGAGTGCGAATATCTGGCGCTATTTGGAAGACGGTCAATGTTGCATAGCCTCCATACGAGCCCTTGCAACGTGTTGCATCGAGTTGCAATTCTTCCTTCTGATGAAAGTACTTGATTAAGAGCAAATGGTGCACCAACATATTTGATGTACAGTGTTTCCCTGAAGGCCTATAAACTTTTTTTTTTAATAAAATGCTCAAAATCAGGTCTTCTCAATTCAATTTTGGTTCGGGCCACTTGCATTAATTTTACACCTACGATTCTCGGGAGGGGGCGGGGAGGTCAAAAGTAAAAAAGAAAAAATGCAGTAAATTACAAGCCTAAATTACACTATTTTAACTGAACGCCATTTCAATTTAACACACAAAAAACAAATAATTGTCATAGCATCAAACTACACTGACTGATCTATTATATAATAAATTACTTTTCAATTAATTACAAAAAAGTTTTCTCCTGATTCCATACATTTTAATGGCGGGCCAGTGGTAATCTTTGTATGGGCCGCATCTGGCCCGTCGGCCGCCTGTTGAGTAGGCTTACTCTAAATGTTACGCTACTACACATTTTTACATTTGTAAGATAATAAATTACTTGTATATTATCCAACATTTTCTGGGAGATAAGCGTGACTCTATTATTTATAATTTTCCAACAAACCTCAGATAATGCGGAAGTAATATATTTTCTAAAAATATAAAAACAGGTGTAATACACTAACATTTAGAACATTAACTGTCAGTAATGTTGATACCCCTTCAGGTACGCTTGTTGTGGCGAAAACACTGTAAATTAAAGGTGGTCGTGCATCATTGTCCTCAGTTGCGTTTGTGTATCCACAAAAATAACACAACACCACTTCAAACTATGTACCTATAGTTTTACTCATTCATTACTGTTGTTAAAATAATGATTTTCGAGCCCCTCAAAAAGGCCGAAATTGCCTTCCCAGTCTGCCGTGTGTGGGATAATACCAACCGAATTTGACAGAAACATACGCTGAACAAAAAAAAATTTACTTCTTACAAATAAGATGAGTGGTCGCTAAATGAAGTCCCGTTGTGAAACGAATTATAGTAAAACTCAGCAGATCAACTGAATAGCTTGCGCATAGATATGATACTGGAATACACACCTGAGAGTAATGAAGCGCGCAAGGATAGGGACTTAAATGTTAAGTTATGTTCGGCGATGTTCCGTCATTTTATATGATAGCGCGTTCGGACAGAATATATTTTCTGCATCGAGAAGAGAAAAATATTGCTACTGCTGCAGAAAAAAATGAAAATATAGTAAAACAATTTATGAACACGTGTACTCGAGTGTTTTTTATCATTAAAATAAAGACACTCGGGAAAAGAAGTTTTTGGTACGTAAAATTTTATGAATCGAAATATTAATAACTCATGACATGGGAAGTATACAGAGAATATAATCCACCAGATGCTATATAGCCGTATAGGGCATTCACGATAAAGAGATCACTGGAATATTCTTCTATGAATGTATTTTTAGCTACATTTAAAGTCAAACATTGCATTGCACTACCTACACGCAGCAGAAATACACGTACTTTCTGAAAATAGGCACACCTGAATTTCACAAAAATATTTTTGCACCAATCTGTTCCAGAGCTTTACGTGTACATCTGCAACACGTTGTGACCAGTTTTCACTGTAATAAACTATTTCTAGGTTTCATAGTTTTTGTATAATGGCATGTCAAAGTCCCAAACTTGTTTAAATTGGTTTTATACAAGAAATGAAAACCAACTGACTTACCGAAATGAAATATTTCACACTAAAGAACAGTGTCGCAGGCTACGAAAAAGAAAAGTATACATACCAATATTTACTTTTTTTAAAATTCAGAAGAATTGTATTTTTAAAAAAAAAAATTCAATTCAATAAATATATATATTTTTTTTAATTCAAAAAAGTCAATGCGGTTTTTATATATGTCTTGACGCAGCCTGTTACACTGTTCTTTAGAGTGAAATATTTCATTTCGTAACTTAGTTGGTTTTCGATTCCAGCATAAAACCGTTTTGTTTAAAAATTGGAGTTCTGACGTGCCATTATCAGAGATGATAGTTCATCGCGGGAAATCTGGATGTTTGCTGGATTTTAACACATGTTCAGTTTACTTGAATATTACTGGCTTTAGCTTGTAGTTGGAATGAGTGAGTGAGAGATTTCGGTCAGCGCTTAACATCGAGGCCTTTAGCGCTGATGAGATGTGACATGATGTGAGTATGGAGCAGCGCCGGAATGAGAGACCACGGAAACTGAAGATCTCAGAGAAAACCCGCCGACCAGAGGCATCGTCCGGTACGATTCCCACATACGAATATATGGGGACCGAGAATCGAACCAGAATCACTTTTGTGGGAGGCGAATGGTCAGCTTGTACTTGGAGCAGTTGCCCTATTTGACTTAGCGAATAAGAGTACCGATATTGCAACATTTGAAGCCTGTTGTTGGTCTGCAGACAGATTGTGTCAGACGTGTATCACCCAATCATAATTGTAGCGAGAAAATACAGTGTTTTCAAGGGTATGTTGGCACAAAAACCACTACCGTATAAAAAGTCACAACGTATGTATACAAAACAAACCATCTGTCGTTCAAATACTATCACTGACCACAAACCAGAGCTGCAGATGTGCACATAAGGTATTGCCACAAGCTGTTGCAATACAAACATAAAGTGTCGCTACACCACAGTCGTAGACTCTGGACACTCGTCTATCTAACAATATGTTTTGTTTGACCCCCTTGTTGTTTGGCTGTAGTTCGTCAAGTTACCGAGAGTGTTGTACTTTTTGGCGCTGTAATCCGGACGGTTGGACTCAATCTCCGCCCACTTTTTTTTTTCATTGTTAACATTATAAAGTAAATTAATATAGCTGGAGCCTTCTCTTAAATTTGTGAGCGAAGGAAGTATTTCATTAATTGATAAAATTCGTTTTTATTAATTGTTTATCTTAGTGGGAGGAAAGTGGGCGGAGTTTGAGTCTGACCGCCCTAACTGCAGCGCCAATAAAACACAATATTCTCGGTAACTTGGTGAACTACAGCCAAACGACAAGGGGGTCAAGTTTCCAGGCGAGTGTCTAGACCTGTTCTTCTACGACCGTGGTCAACACAGAAGACGAGTCCAGGCAAGACAGTTGTCGCCCAGCAAGCATGTGTGAATTGAGCTGAGACCAGAGAGTGCCAGAGACACAAGGCCTGCAGGGACATGGTCAGTGTCGGGGACGTCGCACTTAATTAATCTCGGCTTGTGGACGGGACTGTCGCCCTCCCTGGCGCCGCGGACCACAGCCTCGGGCGTGGCTAACTCGCGCCGACAACTCCATTACTGTAGGACGCCTGGCTACGGCTTCATCTGCACAGCACCACGTCCAGCCCAGTGGTGCCAATTGACATTTACAACATTCTCCCGGTTTTTCACATAAAATCCGCTCTACCTACACAAGGGCCTATACACAATTGCAAATCTTAGCATTTGACTATAAGAGGGCGTGGTACATAATTCAACGCTAAAAGCGTTAATCTATAACTGTAGGTTTCTTTATGTCAATTTGAGAAAATTAAACAATAGCAATTCTAGACAATAATTTTAGCCAACGTTTCAAACAAAAAAATGTTTCCAGTGTTACGAACTTCTGAGGCACAATTTCTGACGCCGGAACATCGTGCATTTAACTACGGCGCAAGAGATCACGCGTAACGAATTAGTAATATTGGATAAATATTTACACATAAATTTGCAAATACCATTTATCTAGGAATGTCATTGAGTATTTAATCCGTATTGGCTTCGAAAAAAGCGTATGAATCAATTGACGTTTTCAACGTGTATTTATCTACCACGTTCAAGTGGGGGATAAATCATAATTTTATACTTCTATAAAATTATGTTGGTTTTGCAGACATTACTTAAGAGTACGTTTTCCTCTTACGAAAATTTTTTACTTTAGTCAGTTTTCCCATAATGGCATTTCAAAGTCAAAATGTGCATTTTTTTTTTTACTTCCTACAAAACTTAAGCACCAATCAACTTAATGAAATGGAAAAAAATTCATATAAAAACTACGTGTCATGGTCTACGGCTTGAAACATAAAAACCATTATAAAAATTATTGTATTAAAAAAAACTACTAGAAGTAACAACATTTTACCAAATTTTAAATATTTCTTATTAAATATAATTTTTTTGGAATGAATTTTTACATACTTCAAGCAGTAGCTTGGGACATGTATGTAGTTATAACGTGAATTAATTAATTTCACAATGTGTATTGGTTTTCAAGTTTTGTATGAAATTTTACAAATTTTGACTTTAAAATGGCATTATGGGAAAAAATTGCTGGGCTAAATTTCTTTCGTAAGAGGAAAATGTACTCCCGTGTAAAGTAAACAAAACTATCCAAATTTTGTACAAATTTAAAATTATGATTGTTCCTTATTGAACACCGTTAACATTTCACTTTACGATAGTTTTCAATGCATGGCTTCTTACGGAGCCGTACACAATGGCGTCGCCACAGCTAAACTCAAGCAGCCTTGAATATACGTTTCCCATAAACTGCAAACCTAAAGTCAAAGTCGGAAAGAACCAGCTGATTATGTATGCTAGAACGAAAAATGTTAAATTTATAAATGAACAAGTCAACACACGGGGTGATACCCGCAATCTTAACGTCGCGTCGACAGAGAGATCATTAAAATGGGAGAAGAATCGGCCATGGTCTCTGATAGAATGCCAGTCCATCATTCTGCAGTTGCGCCAGCTCCGGCTCGGCCAGAGAGACGAGAAGAGAAAGCAGGCGGACTCACCTGTGCTGTTGGAATGTGGCACATCATCCCCAACGTGTGGACCGCGGTTGGGTAGTATGCTGGGCGCACAGCCCATCACATCCTGGCACGATTGGCACCAAGCCAAGATGTCACCATCGACCTCTCTACTCGCACATCGCACCTGCAACAACAACCAGCCGACACAACCATTGTTAACTAACACTTTGTTGGCGCGTCGGAGCACAACTATCCCGTACAAACACAGTTCAAGGACGTTCAAGTGCGTCATTATTATTGGTACTAATTTCATTATTATTATTATTATCAGTTTAAACGAGAGCATATAGCAAAAATCTCTTTGGCAATTTTGTTTTAAATTGTTTTTGCCGTAATGGCTATCATTTTTTCAAGAGGAGAAATATTATGGTTTCGACTAATAAGTCAATAAAAAAAAAAAAATTGGTAATTACACAATTTGCTAAAATCATGGTATTTACTGTCTTGAAAATAACTAGCCACAATGGAGTCAACTATTTTTAACAACACTGCTGAACTCATTTTTGATATCTGCTCTCGTTAGGCTTAAAAAACAAGAAGAAGAAGAAATAGGAGATCTTCGTCGTAAGAGTGTGTGGTACATAAACAAATGCTAATAACGTCACTTTAAATCTACATGTTTTTGAAAACCAATATGGCAAAACTACAAAACAACCACCCTAGATAATGATATTAGCATTTGTTAGGCGTTATATCTCGCACGACAATTAAATGTACGAAATTTCGGAGTTAGCGATTGTTTTTCAAAAATTCGATACTCGAGAAAAATGTTTGTTCAAAAAGTTGGTAAACCCTACTGTCTCTTAGGTTGCAGTGTTTTTTTTTTTTTTTATCAAATTGGTTTTGGGGAACCTACAACTATAAACTGATGCTTTTAGCGAAGAATTACCTACCACGCCGTTTTAAATAACTAAAATGAGACAGTGCTAAACAACTTTTCACCGTCTTCAGGACAGAATTAATTTTTCTGTACTTTTACAAAGAAAAGGAAAATTTCGCGAATTCAATGACCTGCAGACTAGAGTCCATTGAACTATGCATAATCAAACCCTGTCTATCTGTTCATTGTCTGCTGTTCCATTGAGTAGTAGTAAGTGGACAGATTGTCGGGGCTTGAGTATGCATAGGATATTTGATTCTAACATGTAGGTCATTGAATTCGCGAAATTTTCCTGTCCCCAATCATTTGTAGAACTACAAGTATTATCATCGTCAAATTGCATGATTTACAAAGAAACTGTGCATAAGTAATAATTCTTTTGACAACGGAGATTCCAATAATTTTCTTTACAAATGTTCTCTATTTTGCACTGCAGGGCACTCAAATTAAACTGCTTAATTTTTTTTTTTAATATGTGGAACTTACACGTAACAAAATTATTCTCCACGATATTTTGACAAATGAAGATATCGACTTTTGGAAAATTTTAAGACTGGTTCACGTCGAAATAGTATCAAATTTGTTCAGATGTCTTTTGAAATTAAACCAAACGCATTAAAAACTATCTTCATAATTATTGCCGCTCCATTTTTTTTTGTGGGAAACGGTGATACCGTTTTTTAAAAGTAGATGTGTTAGTAAACGCATGCAAAGCTTCTAAACGATTTTGTTTAAATAATACGTCAATTTACAGTGTACGTTACAAAATAAAAAAATATATTGGACAGCCAGTTGTCCAAAGAATAATAGTTGTATAGTTACAAAACTAGGCTACTAAAGAGTTTCTTCACGCAAGTAAAATTATTTTTGCAGAATATTCGGCGACTTAAATAAGGCTCAGTAACTTATTGTTAGATACACGAAAATTTCGCAGGTTCAACGACCTACCGGCTAGACTCCACAGTCCTGTGTACACTATGTCCTCAGTTACTAGTACATTGGCTGCTGATCCAGTGAGTGACTAGTTGTACATGTGACAAGGTAGCGCTGGAGTCAGTGAGTGTTTTCATGCAAGTCTAATTTCTGTTCAAAATCCTCAAAGAAGAATTTCAACAACAATGACTAGAGTCCCGGAAATTTCGCGGATTCAACAGAGGAGAGGTTGGATTTCTGAGTCATGTATACGTTGGAAACTTTTTTGATCAGGTCTTTGTATATTAAACGTGACCTTGAGGACTCCGACATGTATAAAAACACTCAGTGACTCCCGCGCCACATCGTCAAATGTTCAAATTCTCACTCGCTGGAGCAACAGTCAATATACAAGTAGCTGAAGACATAGTGTATACAGGATTTTGGAGACAAGCCTGCTGGTCGTTGAACCCACGAAACGTGTCAGAAGTTTGCAATATTAACGCATTCTCAAAATTATTCGCGAAAATTTCTGGGTATCTAGTTATTATAAGTTATACGTATGCAAACGTTGCATGCACTCTCTCTCTCTCTCCTTTATTTTTTTTTTGTGTCTGCCACCGCGACCTCGACGGAAGTTCGCCTGAAGTTTCCACATTACGAAAATACACGAAACTTCTGCCACATCACCTGCGTTGCCATGGAGACAGGAACAACAGGGTCGAAAAAAACGCGGGATAAGATAAACTAAACAAAGGACACTCGAAACGCATACCTTAGTTACCTGAGGCTTCTGAATGTAAAGTCCATGCGCGGGAACAAAAAAGTGACTAAAACAAAGCAAATAATGTTCGCTTTATAAGCATTCACTGCCTGGAATAAACAGTTCTTATAAAGAGTAAAAGAAGTACACGTCACTGGAAAGGGGTGTAGCCAGATTTTTTTTTTTCCCCGGAGAGGATAGGGAGGATATTTTTGTTACAATGTACTATACAGGTTATTCAGAATCAAATGCACAATAAGCAAAACACGAGAATCCCGGGATAATTTGAAGACGAAAATGTAAGTAGCGAAATGTTGAACGTCATTTGACGAACACAGTGTGGCAACACTGCACGGAGATAGTCTCCTCTTACGTTTTACGTCAAGGTATTATTTTCTGTATGTTACGTCAAGTTAAAGTATAATAATGTTTGGACTGCTCGGGATTTTAACCTGCACCTATAATATGCAGGTCAGAACAGTAGTTGTAAGACACGTCTGTGGCGCGCAAGAGGTGAGTAACAACAGTGCTATGTTGCCACATTGTGTATATATAATGTAATCGTTAGGGACTGGAAAATTACCTGTAGACTATAATCCATTATACTATCCATACTCAAGCCCCGACAATTTTTTAGAAATACAAATATATATATATATTGTTTTTATACATGTCAAATCATATCCTACAACAATGTTATATAGTGTGAATTTTTTCAGTTTAGTATGTCAGTTGGTTTTAGTGGCGTACTTAAAACCGTAAAGTGCAAATTTTGACGTTTACGACTCATTACGCAAAAACTATGAGAGATACAAAAGTTTCCTAAAAGGAAGACTTAATCACAATTTATGTCTAAAATGAGAAAAAAAAATCTGGTACAAATATAAAAATAAATAAAGTCGTTGAAAACTTAGGTGAATCGCACCCTAAGTATGCATGGTATAATGGATTCTGGCCTGCAAGTCATTGGATTCGCGAAATTTTCCAGTCCCTAGTAATCGTACAACATATTACCACTTACATTTTCGGCTCCAATTTAGCCCATGATTTTCGTGTTGTGCTTATTATGAGTTTGTTCCTGGACACTTGTATACATACAGACAAAAACACATAGACACAGACTAAAATATCACTGATTTATATTGCTTGGATATATCACAGTCATGTTTATTTAATACGTACAAATAGACAGTTATGAAATATTTATTGGAATTTGTGGTAGTTAGGGGGATGGGAATATACACGATGCCTATAATCCCCTCCTCAAATCACACTGGTGGGACAATATTAAAAAATATTGTGAATACACACATATTACACATGTTAAATGCAACAAAAAACAAAACACAAATAATGTTAATAGCGTAATATTACGCGATCAGATACAATCTACATTAAGTTTTCAGTATTAAGAAGTCTATGTACTGGATAATACTTTCGGTGTTAGAGGTGGGGAAACAGGAGAGTGGTACGGTAAGTGCTAAGCTGCCACGCTCGGCGAGAACCGCATCGCCTCTATGCGCAGTGTGCTAAACCCGTGTGCAATGTTTTCCTAGCGATGTGTTTTCTATGGGACTTCAAGTGGATACCCTAGAACTCAATTTCTGGACAGAATGTGCTAAAGGCCAACACAGACGTATAGTTTTGTGTCTTATCAATCCGGTGAGTGTTTTTGTGACATTTGGGGAGTTACAGAAGTTTTAAAAAAAATACGTTTTCAGGCATTCTGAGAGGCTTCAAAACCATATTTATATAAAAAAAAATGTAGAGCTCAATTTTTAAACTACAAAGGCATTGTTTAGAATGAGTTATATATTCGTAGTTAAACGTATCGGCAGAGCCACTGTTTCTTAGTGAAAATAACTACCCACCATATTGTTTCAATGATTTTTGTGAACATCTACAGCTCTGCTACATAATCTGTAATTTGACGTTTGACAATCTCAGCGTTTTGTTGGTTCTGTCCGCAAATCAATGAAGTGTTTTGTTGCATTAACCTAATTATGACTGGCGCAGTCAAATGAGTGACGCCACTGCACAAAGGCACACAGCCAATAACCTCGATGCAAAGCTGCAGATGAGCACGTGACAGTTAAACCAGTCGGTGCAAAATTATTTCCACCAAAAATAAGCGGTTCTACTTATTGGGAACAAATATGGGGCACCGGAAAGCCGTTTCTCATTTTACTGTCCCTATCAGAACAATGTTACTAAGTTGCCACACATCTGTGTTTCGCAGTAAAACGTTACGACAGTATCAGTTTTAAAAAATCACTTGCCATGAAACAGAGCTACAGATAATAGAGGTCCCTAAGAATATGTTCTACCGATTCACGTAGAAAACAGGTATGATACGCTATATCTAGAGGCACGAGTATTTCGCGTATTAATCTAGCAACAGCCTAGACTTCTCAGACCTATACACACACTGGCCAAAGTTAAATATCCATTGGCTTTTAACCGTAACACGTGTTACCACCACGACTTGTTTTCTTATTTATCACTGGCTTGCAGTCGTCAAAGATGTGTTGAAACAGGTGTCGTCTAATCACAGAAGGAGTAATGAAGTATACATTATTGGCGCTCAACCTGGCCTAGAATCAATACGCGAAATAATCTTGCCTGTAGCTATAACCCATTTCATGCACCAGAAACATGTAACCAAACTGTTACAAAACTGTCCATATGTCAAATGTACATTCAGAAATTTACTATAAGTAATTAACATAATTGAACTAGTGATTTTCGTTACATTATGTCACAGTTAATTAAAAAAAATAATAAACATTGCGCTTCATTCAGGTAGAAAATTTAGTTTATCGGTTAAAATATTGCTTGTACACAGTGTATTAATAAAACTATTGATGTTAAATGATTATATATATAGGTTCCAAATAATTTTTCCACACGATCGCCATACGCATCAAGAGCTTTCGCATTCTTCGAAATAAAGTTCAGTTGCTTCTCAATATATTTTAATTCTGACAAGTTCGCAAATACGCACTTACGTATAAACTGAGCAGACAACTAAGGAATAAATGGATTAAAAAAAACAACATTCACATAAAAGTAAAATAGTGGACCTATATTACGTAGTAAGTTATAACATCTCGTAGGTAACTAGGCTATTGGAAACGGTTGATAAAGTTCAGTGTCTGTTATTCCAGAGAGTAACAGCTAGTGGACAAATGGTCGGGGCTTTAGTATGCATAGGACAATGGATTCTAACACGCATGTCGTTGAACTCGCGAAATATTCCGGTCCCTACCAATGAGCGACCGAAAAGCCTCCCGATGCAACGTTGCCACGACTCCGGCCTACTACTAAAGACGGCCGTGCGTAAGTCAACGGAACCGACGAACTCTGTTCGGTCGAGTACAGGCCAGTGAATGCTACCCTCTCGTCAAGTACATAATAACTAGAGATTATTAGAGGTCGGAAAAATTCGCGGGTTTACTGATACGTAGCCTAGCCTCCAAGAATATATATATATATATATATATATATATATATATATATATATATATATATATATGTACTCAAACAAACAGCAGCTGTTCATTAGCTGCTCGCTATCACGGTGATATGAGTCTGCATTTAGTTAAATTGTTATTATTAGCTCAGCTACTTACACGAGGTGCCAAATAAGTTAAGGACCAATTGTGAAAGTAACACAAACTTACAGTTGGTTAAATTATAGCTTGTGCCTTAAAGAAAACGCGAAATTTTCAGGTCTCTAGAGATTATGATACATGGCGAAATTTTTTTTTTCTGTCATCATACCCTTGACAATACTGTGGATTCTTGTGACACGTATGATTGGGTGTTATACGCCTGACACAACGTAGCTGCCTGCAGACCAATAAGAGGTAACTATATTACTATAGTGAGATTCTTATTGGCTCTGTCAAATGGGGTAGAAGCTCTAAGCACAAGCGAAAGCCAGTCATCATTTCACAAGCTGAACGTACGTTGAAATCCAGCAAAGAGTCAAGTTTTCCTGCGATAAACCATCATCATCTCTAATAATGGGAAATTTGTATGTCTCTAGTATTAAGTAGGGACCAAAAATTTGGAGTGTCACTGGACTGTAGGCTAGCACCCAAGAATATTTGAGCACTGAAGCACACACAGCCGCTCATTGGCTGCTTGATGATACAGTGGCCCTCATGATTGGGCATGTAAGTTGCTTCTTTATTGTTGGCTCTCAGCTAGGGCCATGAACTTTTCACGAATAGAATTTCCCCCCCGTTTGTTTCAGTACCTTTCGTGCCATAGCCATCTTTAGTAGAAAGCCGCGGCCTTAGAACTGGCAACCCCGCACACAAGGGTCAGTTCACTCTCCAAAGGCAATGGCTGTACCTGCTTCGTTATTATGCCCTACATTCCAGCGAATCAGGGGAAGCCACTGCCGTTGACGAGACAAAATAAGTGTTAAAACGACCCTTCCTGGCAGGGTTGCCAGATCTAAGGCCGCGTCATTCTACTAAAGACGGGTGTGTTCGTGCACATCTGCAGCTCTGCTTCAATGGTTATTGACAGCGTGCTTCTGTGAAGTGACGTGGCTCATTTGACTGTGCCAATCACGACATGGTTACTGCAACACCACACGTCTGTGATTTGCGGGTAGAACCTTAAAACACATACCAGTTAAAACATCCAATCACTGACTGTGAAGCAGAACTACACATGTGCACGTAAGACACTGAAACAGAATTGGGGCAAAATTCTACTCGTGACAAGTTCAAGGCCCTATTCTGAGCCTTCCAGGAGTTACATGACTCAAACTGCAAAAGCTACAATAACTGAAATCTCTTGTAATTCTAGCTTGTTCCCAAAATAAAAAGTTATTTTTTCAGGTTCCATAATAAGCGGCACATACCAGGGGCGGGTTCAGGGGAGGAACCAGGTAGCATCCCCCCCTTTTTTTTACCTTTTATGTATTGTTTACCCTCAAAATATACACAATTATAAGGTGGTGTATTCAATTTCTTGTTTAGGAAGCGCCTTACTTAAAGTGCACCGTTTTGCACCTTAGAAAATAAATTTTTTCCGGAGGAGTGCCTCCGGACCTTCTTTTTTTTTCTCCACTATTCGGAATGTGGGCCAGTGGGCCAGTGGCGTGGCGTGGGTGTACTGCAAGGTGAACTATTTTTCTCGATGTCTGTACAAATCCGAAAGTGGCTTAATACAAGTGACATCACACTCGTGCCTCGCCACTGCCGATAGCTAAAGACAGGGAAGATTCGCTGTTTCACTGACGTGTAGGCTAGCTTCCAAAAACATATGTGTATTCAAGCAGACATTATCTGCTCACTGGCTGCTCGATGACGCAGTGATATGGGCCTGCATTTAGTTACTTCTGTACTATTGGCTAAGCGACTTCCATGAAGTGTCAAATAAGTCTAATAAGTCGCACGAACTTACAGTTGCTGGAATTCTAGCTTGAGGCCAAAATAAAACGCGAATTTTTCAGGTCTCTACCGATAGATAGCTCACGAATTGATACAAACGTCGGAAAGTACAGCTTACCTTGCAAACACCCACGCCAAGAAACTGGTGCGGGCGTATCGTACCTACTTTCCCCTCCCCTAAATAAACCTAGCGTTGTAAACGCCCCTGGGCACCTAAGCGTGTCAGTGGTTGTAGCGACAGCTAGCACACAATCATGTACAATTATCGACAACTGCAGCCCTACCTGGCAACAACACACCGGCTTCCACAGGAAATAAAATTAAAACTAATATACTCACTGCAGGTGAAGTGCTGTATAAAATGCATGCTGCGCCCTGACATTCGTCACGTAGGTAGACGGAAAGGAGACGCAGAATGCTTTTATCTCGCGCCACATGCACAGGCTTTTATCAGAAGCATGCAAACATCTCGTACACGCTTGTGAGCCGGTAAACATCGAGCACGAGCGACGCGTTCCCCTCGCTCCCTCCCACCATAAAAAATAAAGAACGACAGAGAGAGAAAAAAAATTAGCCGTGGCAACGCGACGATATGCAGCGCTACAGAGAATGCATGTGTAAGTAAATTAACTTTGAAAGAACTGTGCAATGGGAGTACATATCTGGAATTATTTGCTTGGAAATACTCGCTTTGCGAGCATACACTGCTTATTGATATTTTTTTTCTTATTTTTAGTTTTCTTTTGACAGTAATTTATTTTGCAATGGAGTATATCCAAGCAAATAAATGTAGTTAAGTAGATGAAGATGATGGTATATCGCGAAAATATTTCGTCAACATAACCTTGAAAACACTGTAGTTTCTTGCAAAATACAAGTATATGATTCGGTAATGTACTTCTGACGACGTAGCTGTCTGCAAACAAATAACAGGTATCAAATATTACAATAGCGGTATTCTTATTGGCTCAGTCAAATAGGGTAACAGCTCCAAGTACAAGCTAAAGCCAGTAATCTACTGGTAAGCTGAACGTGTGTTGAAATCCAGCAAACAGTCAAGTCTTCCCGCGATAAACCGTTATCGCCAGAAAAAAATGGGCACTATTTTATATTGAACTGAATTCAAACTGTAAATGTCAGTTCTGACGATAATTCAACCAGGGGCGTCATTTAAGAGGGTGGAGCAGGAGGGGGGCAAATGCCCCGCCTAGATTTAGAATTTTATATGTATAAATACCCTTTTTACCTTTTTGTATTTAAATAATGCTAACTTAAGCACATAGACCTGAAGTTTTATTACTGAAGTTTCTAATTTATACATGCTTAATTAATAAAAAAGATGAAACAAGGTCACTGTCGCCGAAAAAAAATCATGCCCCCCTCCCCCCAAGAAAAACCTGAAATAACGCCGCTGAATTCAGTGAACTTGATTCTGAATTCTGTAACTACGCCTACCTGTAATTACTAGGTTACATATGTGCAAATTTCACGTTACTGTTTGGCGGCAGGCTGGATATCGTCGGTCTAAACACTCCGTGCCTTGGTATCTTTGTGTGCCCACAATACAGGATAATTAGAGACACTGGAAAATCGCGAAAATGTTTCGCATAGTTTCCAATAAACTATAGTATATTAACCGTGACACGTGTGAATAGTTTTGTGGCGAATCACACACTCTGTGTGTTCAAGCATGTACAGTTCTAACTGGGTTTTGTTGAAGAGAGAAACAATGCTTCAAATAAACCATAGCCAATGTCGATACGAAACATTCAGTGTTATATACAGCATGTTGGAGTCTAGCAAATAGTCAACTATTCCCGCGATTTTCCAGTATCTCTAAGGATAATAGGAGTTATAACAGATGACCTAATATCAGTGGCGGCTCGTGGGTTGTTGCCAGGTAGGGCTGCAGTTGCCAAGAGCTGTACATGGGTTGAGCGCTATGGTTGACTCTACAGCCACTGGCACGCTGATGTGCAGGTGCCCCTTACTACTGAGTGGTCACAACGCATCTAGTAGCCGGTAAATACTTCATATGTTCGGCGCGTTAATCAAGAATGTATAGTTCCGACCAGCGACGCTCAGAACTTCTGGCGACAGTGCTGCCTCTATGAATTCACAGCAGAATCTCTAGTCGCTATTTTGCATCGAAACGTGAACTACTATACCTCGATCATATCGAATGTGTAAGTATATCGAACTTACTTAATGTGTCGATTTATTTCTAAATACGATTTGTCTAACCTAACGTACTGTGATTCAATCATCAAACACAGTGAATGTAAAGTTTACCCTCAAATTGGAATGGAAGTAAAGCAGATCCCGAAAAGTTAATTTGATTTCGTTTCCAAAGAAAAATATGCCGACTGAGAACAGGTGTTGGCAAATGTTCGGTAATCATAACTCTGAAATGCCTGTTATTACTACACGATGAAACGAAACGAAGCATCTAGACCAGTACATGTTATTCGGCATATTTTGAAATATTCATACAACACATATCATTCCGAAAGCTAAATCCACGTTGCAAAAAACAAGAACTTAATTAACTCTACGCGTTTCAACCGCCATAACTCAAATTCAAACAAAGGCGTGGAATTCAAGGTCAATACAAAAACTAGTCCAAGTTTTAAAATTATTATAATAACAGTATTCCTGAAAAATTATGTCATAGAAAATAAACAAAATATTTACTTTCACAGGAATTACTATATTCAAAAGTGATTTTTTTAAACAATATATTTGTACTAGCTTTCATTTGATGGAGTTGCTACAACACTAGCGCTCGTAACAATTCACAGCAGAAACACAAGCGAAACTATCGACATCTCCTGGTCATTTTACAACTACAATGCGAACATCTATATTTTTATTCAAGTTGCAAGGGGGTGGTGGTTCCGACCATATGCAGCCACACCTGGCAACAAGCCACGAGCCGCCACTGCCTAATATGATTGGTTGGAATATTCCTCCACGAGTGCCACACAAACTGGCGGCTAACAACAGTAGTCAGAAGACCACACATAGTATTGGAGTCTACTACTGGACCACGACAGCTAGTGCTCTCGTGAGGGGAGGAAGCGTGGCTCTAGTATAGGTGATTCGGGATAAAGTGAGCACTAAAAAAAAGCTCTGATTTTTTTCTATTTTTCGCCAGTTTATATCTTTCCGCTGCATGTAAACATAAACTTTGCCACTTGCATTTATTGACATAGGCTATTATTATGTTTACATTTACATTACACTGCTCCGATAAATGTTATCTGCAATATCTGCTCATTAAATGAACGGGCGCTGTATATATGACATACTCAATATTTGCGATTTAACATTTTAGGCCTATGACACTGTTTTCTCTTCATCGATTCTAATTGGTTACGACACACACTGTTGCCGTTACTTATCTCGTAAATGCATGCGTAGTATATTAATTTGTAATTCAAAACCGCCACTATAAACATACACGACACACGTAATTCAAGAATTCAAGTTCCGTTCAGCATACTGCCATGAACGACGACGTGTCAATTTTTCTTAATGTGCGGAACAGAAAAAATAAATGTTTTTTTTTTATTTCCACATGCTCAGGCTGGCGATACATGACAGATTATCAATGATATTCAAAAGTATTAGAAGTAACTGTTTATTAGTGTGTTCATCAGAAACCCATATTTATTACACAACAGACAAACACACTCATGACTCAACTCGTTTTCAAGCGAGCGAAACCGAATCGGCGAAAACCTAACTCTGGTGCCACCTGTTGGAGCGTTAGCGGCAATGTGTCAAGGGCTGCTTTGAATTCAGCGGGCGGTTGCATCACTTTGTGATGGCGCTAACCAAGTAAAATTACACAGTCAGTAGGTATGTAAATAAGATCATAAAAAATATTTTAAAGCATATGGTATACAGAGAGGTCGATTACATTTTATGTTCTTTCACTAATGCTGTATTCAAATAAGAAAATACACGGAACTACATGCAACGATTCGTTACCAACAATACAAACAATATGTAACTATTGTTACTGTAATGTTGACTAATATGCAGTGACGGCTAGTGATTTTTTTTTACAAAGGTTAAATCTTTAGTGCTCACTTTATTCCGAATGACCTATAGTAGGTACACACGTCACAGGGAGGGAAAATGCACTGCGTCCGACATGAGTTCATGGCACACTGTCAGTGGAGACGTAGCGGAGAAAACAGAGAAACGCAAAGAGTGCGTAGTAAATAAATAAACGCTGAAAACATAAATTGATTTCTACTTTTTTTAAGAAGCCAATATGGATAAAATACGCAATGACAATCCTAGATAATGGTATGCCAACTTTATGAGTAAATATTTATCCAGAATTACTAATTCGTTACGCGTGATCTCTTGCGCCGCAGTTAGATGCACGAGGTTCCGACGTCAGAGATTGTACCTCAGAAGTTCGTAACACTGGAAACAATTTTGTTTTAAAGATTGGCTAAAACTATTGTCTAGGATTGCTATTGTTTATTTTTTGCAAATTGGCTTCAAGAAACCTACAGATATAGAGTAATGCTTTTAGCGTTGAGTTATGTACGACGCCCTCTTAATGATAAGCAGGCCAGGCATGCGAATGAGGCTTGAACACTGGTCGTATCATGTTTCCTTATCGCGCAGACTTTCGTTCCCACGACCATAGTCTTTTAACTTCCCGACAGGTATATTAGTTACACTTTGTATTCAGTAGACAAAGATAACGCACACTTTTTTTTTTTTTCGCGACTTTCCCAGTAGCTCGAGCTGTATCTGACAAACCATACTATACCAAAAGGTTATATTTGTACATTTTCACTTCACATCTATAAGCCGACTGCCTGTGCACAGTATTATGGTCGGTACTGTGGTCCGCCTCACCAGTTACGCGCGATGGTCAAGTACAACACAGTGGTAGTTCACAATTTTCCCGCGGGACTAGTTGTCGTGGTCGAGTATTAATCTGCTCTCAGATATAATAACGCGGAATCTGCAGGTCCTTAATAATTGGGCACAGGAAAATTTCGCAGGTTTCAGGCGATTATCCATCATTTATACTGCTTTAACGATAACTATTTTATTTTCCTAAACGAGAACAAATATCGAAACATTGTTGCACAGTTTCTTTAACAACAGTGTATACTATGGAAACTAATTTTTATCAAACATTGGTTTCGGCTAATTAAGTAATTAAGGGAAATTCTCATTAACGAACTAATTAGCCAAACTACAAAATTTTTGTCTAGAAATAAATTAGACCTCACACAAAAAATGTGTAACAAAACTCTGCAAAAGGTTTTTGATAGAAGATCTCGTTTATAAATTAAAAAATAATAAATAAAATCGTGAAAGCAGTAGAAATTATGGATAATAGCTAGAGATGATGGTTTATCGCAGGAAAACTTGACTGTTTGCTACGTTTCAACGCATGTTCAGATTATTAAAAAATGAATAGATTTCGCTTGTGCGTAGAGTTGTCCTTTTTCACTAAGCCAATAAGAACCTCGCTATTGTAATATTTGATGCCTATTATTTGTCTGCAAACAGCTATGTTGTGTCAAGACATGCCACAAGAAACTAGAGTGTTTTCAAGGGTATACTGGCACAAAAAATGTTCGCGATATACCATAATCTCTAATCATGGCCTTAACGACTTGCAGGCCAGACTCAACAGTCTTGTGCATACTATAGCCGCAATATGGCTGGAAATCACTCGAGCCGCTAGAGATGAACACACCAGAATGAGGCAAAACCAGTGTTACCCGATATACTACAAGTAATCTGGTAGCACGTACAAGTTTTTATCCCTTGTATACGAAAGTTATTGAAGTAAGTGGTATGTACGAAAAAAACTGGCAATAATGATTTTCTTCTTGTATCACAATTATATGGAGAGAATCAGGTTTTAATTCTCTCTCACGTCAAGATTTATTCTTACAGTCACTGATTTTTGGTGAAAATACATCCAATCACTGACCACGAAGTAGGGTTGTAAGGCATAAAAACAAGTTGGCGCAGAATTATTTTCGCCAAAAATCAGTGGTACTCTAACTGGCAACTCTGGAATCAACAGATGTCCCACATTTTTTTTTTTTTTTTTTTTAATAAATACATGGTCCGTCCTCACTTGGCCATACGGCCATTCGAGGATTATAACAATAATTGCTTGAACTTTTCGTTTTGAGGTTTCCCTTCATTGGTGATACCCATGTCCGCAGCTACTGAGTTATTGAAAACCGTGGAAGCACGATTCTAACACATTTGATGGGGGCGGACCAAATTGACAAATTTCAGCTGCCTCGCTCTTAAGTTTTGCAATGGTTCCGAAAATATTTTTTAAAGCAACTTTATATACATATTCATTCTCACAGTTTTAACACTTATATGCATATCCTCGTTTGTATATGAATTTTTCTGTTGCAATACACCGAACGGATTATGAGATTTTTGCTCCTTGAAATATCACATATTTTGTTGTCAAAATAAGCCAAAGTGAAGGAAAATAATTTTTTTTTTACTCGCAAACGGTACATTATTTAAAAAAACGCTCTAGTAAAATTGTGTATCGTATGACTGTACACAGTACCAAATGTATTCAAAGTATTTAGTTAAAAAATATTTGATTTATTTGCAATTGTTTGAAATAAATGGAAGATCGTGGCTTTAAGGCCAGCCCATGCTGCTCCTTATTTATCTGTGTCATTGTTGACTTTCTGGCTATTTCTATGGTGGAAGTTCACTGTTTGCTAGGCTTCAATATGACATGTCAATATCTGACTTTTTCCTTTAGTTATTGGCGTGTACTCGGCCAATTATTAATCTGGCGCGCCGCTACTAAACAATTGTGACTATTTAACAACTACACAACAATTCTCCAAACATATACGGCGCAAGCCACTTTAGTTTGTTTGCCATAAAGAGAGCACTTTTAAAGAGTAATGATTAAAAATATTATTTATTGTAACAATCTATACACGTTGCTGTTATTTATAGAGCCACTATTTTATGGCGAAAAGAATTTTGCATCAATTGGTTTCAATGTGTGCACATCTGCAGCTCTGCTTCGTGGTCCGTGATTGGATGTTTTAACTGTCACTTGTCTTAGGCTTCCACTGGCAAATCACAGACGTAATGGTGTCACAATTGTCTTACTCTGATTGGTGCAGTCAAATGAGATACATGTCTGAACAAAGACACGCTGCCAATAACCATGAAGCACAGCTGCCGATGTGCACGTAAGAAACTGGAACAAATTGGTGCAAAAATCTTTCCGTGACAAAATCATGTCTCTAGTTATTTAGATGGCTTCGTTCATGTTTAAAAAAAAGAGTGTCGTAAAACTACAAATTATCTGAAAGGAACTGATTAACCTAGGTTTCAAAAGTGCTCATTTCTCCCTGAACTACCTATACATAGAGACCTAAAAATTCGTGTTTTCTTTCACGGACACGCTATAATTCGAGCAACTGTAAGTTCGTGTCACTTTCGCAACTAGCCGTTGACTTATTTGACATCAGCTGGCAGTCTCTGAGCCAATAACAAAAAACATGCCTTAACGTGCCCCATTCCACTGTATAAGCGAGCAGCTAATGAACAACTGCTGTCTGGTTGAATACACAGATATTCATGGAGGCTAGCTTGCAGGTCAGCGAACCCGCGAATTTTTCCGGTCTCTGCCTATACACTGTTTCGTAAAACAAGATGGCACGATATATTTTTGCGATATTCCATGCCAGTTGAATTTCTTGACAGTGAAAACCTTGATTCGGCCCTCAAGTCCCACAACACGCAGTTGACCAGTAGAAGAGTACGTCACGTCAAACGTAGCGCCACGCTACTTCGCTTCTGTACACCTAAGTATTCTGTGTTTTCTAGTTCACGTGGCGTGGCTGTTGCAATGCAGTTCAGAGCGCTCGGCAACGAAGTTACTTCTCCCCTTCCTCACAGGCAGGCCTGGAAAACAGCAGATGCTGTTACTTTGTTTACGGTCGCCATGACAACCACCACGCCCATTTCCATCGACTGTCTCTGTCTCATTAGATTATGGCAGCGCCGCATCGTGACGACAGAAATGGAATGGAGCAGTGGAAAGAGGTGATATAAGAGGAGAGAGGAGCAGGCAAGAGCACATTCAGAGCTAAGAATCTCGATGGGTTGTTGTTAGGCAAGGCCGCAGATCTCAGGCGTACAGTTCAGGCCCTTGCAGAGGTCGATAAAGGCCAATTAAAATTATGAGGCCCCTCTTACAATCGCGGAAAAAAAAGAGAAAACGATAAGTTTACAAATCACGAAGGACCTCGAAAATTCGCGATTTCTTTTAGGAACAAGCTACAATAACATCAACTTTCACAATTGGCCCTAGTCTTATTTTTTACCTCCTGGAAATCGCTGTGCCAATAATAAATAATGTAACAAAATTCAGGCCAATTTCACTGTGTCAGCGAGCAGCTAACGAACCGATGCTATCTGCTTGCGTTTACAAATTTTCTTGGAGGCTAGCCTGCATGTCAGTGAATCCACAAATTTTTCCTGTCCCTATAAATTACACATATCTTGTATGCGTACGTAATTAACAAAGCATAATCAGTTAGTGTGAGAAAATTAACTATCAGAAAAGAAAGAAATTGGTCATAGATGACACATTTAGTATGCAGCAAACAGTCGTATCAAGGGGTGTGGTTCTAGCATGCCACGGGTTTATAATTACACTTTTTTTGCGTATATTACATCTTCGAATCCTGAAAAGAGGGCAGATATACTAAAACCACTACTGCTGTTTATGCTATGTATACTAGTTTCCTTAAACCAAAGCAGCAGAACACTTTGGCTAGTTACCAATTTAAAGCCATTTTCTGAAAGTCTATAATTTACCAAAATTATAAAGCTTTCATGCTTTAAAAAATTAGGTTATATAGTAAAACTATTTTCAACAACAGCCAAGTAGCGGTTTTACGATATCCGCTTCCTGTCAGGATTAAAAAAAATAATAATATTCCCAAAAAACAGTGTAAATAGGATCACGTGGCCTTAAATGCAAGAGGCACATTGGTTAAGGATCTACCATGCTACGAGAAGTTAAAGCCCTACTTTCTACTTTCAACATTACACAGTGAAAATGTTCGTGTGCACATTTTGCGATACATTTTATAAACAAAGACTTGTAATAAAGACGTAATTGGCTAGACTTCAGCCACCTGATTTAAGGGTATGTCATCCATATATCTCAACCCTCACCTACCAGATAAATAGTTCCGCAGATACCTGAATACGTGTGTTATTACACGTGCATCTGATAGACGAGCTTCGAATCAACCCCGCCCTGTTGTATATGAAAATACCGTTTATTGCTAGAAAGTACTTTTGTACATCACAAGAAGTTTACTTACAACGGGAAAATTTACTATCAATGGTAATTATATGTACTTCGTTTGAAAACAAGTGTAATTATAATATAATTAGTACCGACAAATGTGGATACTTTGACTGCACACTGACCGACTCAAGATATTTGTTTTCGAAACGTTTAATGAAGGGATAAATACGTATAGTTAAGCATTTAAACCCTGAAGTTTGATCCATTAAGATAAAGTTTAGTATTTATTCACCAAATAACAAAAAATTAAATATTTTCAGTCAGCCAATGTTACCCCTCCAGTCAAAGTATCCACATTTTATTATACAACACATGAGGTACTGAAAAGTTATTTTAGCAACCACACAAACTAAGTACGGCTGAAAATTATTAATTAAAAACACTTTAAAAATTTTTTATACACGTTTCAATATTCAAAATGTGAAGTAGTTAAAAATGTTACAAGACAGTACCTTAAGAGTTAGTCGACCGTAACTTTTTTTTTTTTTTACGTTTGAGGCACGGAAATGGGGAAGGCGATAAGTCGAATATAACCCGTGCGTCAAACACCTCATCGCCTCTAGGCGCAGAGTACTAAACTAGCGCGCAGTGTTTACGTAGTAACTGGTTATCAACGGGACTTCAAGCGATGACCCTATAATTTTATTTGTGGAAAGTATGTGGTAAAGTCCAATGTAGATTTCTATGGTTTTGTTTTACCATTACGGTTGATATTTTCTCAGCTACAGCAACGTTAAAAAGTAATTTTTAGCAGTTTTGAGGAGCTTGATAATCATGTTTTTAATTATAGGACTGCATTTTTAAAATCATAGGGATTTTATTTGAAGTGTGTTTTCATTTCGTAGATAAACGCATTAGAAACATTTTTAGTAACTATACATGAAATATGACCATACGTACCACGCTATAGCACGTCTCACGCGCCGGGTCCACTAATTCTTAAAACAAATTAATTATAGGCCATATCGGTCGTCATATGAGTTAAGGAACACGCGTGATACAAAGGCGTACACAACTTTCTTTGAGGTTTGTACAGTTTTCTAGTCTAGACGAGTTTTGATCGAATCAGGTAGAAAATATTAGTAACCTTGACACAAAATGTATTAAAGGACAGAGGTCAATATTTAAAATCAGACGAACAATAATAATTTAAAGTTTATTCGTCAACTGCATCAATTTCTTGTTAGGATGCAAGTCTAGCCCAGGGACAGGATAGAGAAGGGGTAATTACGGTTACTCATCCTCCCTTCCCCGACCCCCTTTTCAAACACCTAAAAATATAGGTGGAATACAAGATGCCTTTACTACACTAAAATTTTATTTAAAAATGTACTTAAATCTGTGTGAATTTTTGTTCAAAAATGTATGAAATACAATCAGTAAGAAAATTAAGCGGCTGGGTTAGAATATACGTAGAAATTATTTGAGGGATAAGGTGTTTTCAATTGTAATTCGTCCTTTTCTAAAGTTTATCGCTAGAACCGTGCCTACTGCAGTGAGTTCTATTTCGAGCAAGTTTCGCTGCATCAAAAATATAATTCATTGGCAATCTTTGCTTATCACATTTAGAAATTTAACTATGCCGTAGGCGTGTCTCTGCACACGTGGGGTGACTTCGGGCCTCGTCTGTTTATTTATTTATTTTTTTATTTATTTTCCACGTATGTCAAATCTGAGAAAATATCAACGAAATATCACGCAGATGTTTATTATTTGGAATGTATCACAAATATTTCTCTATTCAGATATATATATATATATATATATATATACATATATATATTAATTTCCTACAGGCACTCTTCGTGCGTAAAATTTTTAATGATCGGCGAGGCGAGTTAGGTGTTCACGTGGTAAAAATTCATAATTTTATGTTTGCACGACACAGTGTTCGATTTATACACGTTACTTGTGACTACATATTCCACTTGTAAAAAAAAAAGTTTAGCTCCCATAGTTTTTCCTCAGCGGCATGTCAAAGTCAGAATTTTCAAATGACTGGAACATAGGGATAACAAAAACAAAGTTACTTACTCAAATGAAATAATTTACACTTAAATTAGGTATAATGTGACATAAGCTAATATATTATAAACAGTGAACAAAGTAATTTTGACTTTTTTAATTACCAAAAATAAGGTACATTATCATAATTTTCAGATTTATTTAAAAAATACAAAATAGTTATTTTTTTTTTTTTTTTCAATTTTCCAGCATATTGCCCATAAAATATTACTTCAGTGTTAATTATTTCATTTGAGTAAGTCCCTTTTTTTCCTATGTTCCCGTAACTTGCAAATTTTGACTTTGCCATGTCGCTATGGGACGACTATGAAAGCTAAAAAAAAAAAAAAAAAAAAAAAAAAAAAAAAAAAAAAAAAAAAAAAAAAAAAAAAAAAAAAAAAAAAAAAAAAAAAAAAAAAAAAAAAAAAAAAGTTAACAAGCGGAAAATGTAGTCATAAGTAACGTCTATAAACCGAACACTATGCCGCACAAATATAAAAAAAATATTTAGGCACGTGAAAGCCCTTAGTTACAACATAAAGTATAAAAAGGTAGTTTAAAACTGTTTATTTGTCTTCGTTTATTGGAGGATACAGATTGAAAGTTAAGATTTAGAATGTGTTCTGCTTGCGGCTATTTTGATAATTTTAAGTGTAGAAGCCAGGCTGGGAAAAAGACAACACTGTGTGTACCTAATGTCCCATGAATGGGGACCCAGGATTTTCGCAAAACGATATTTGCAACGTCGTGTTTCAATGCCTCATGAGCACCTTTGTGGTTCTGCTTCATGGCCAATGTTTCCAATGATCTTAACTCTCTGCGTCTTATGGTTATATCCTCAAATCACAGACGTGCGGTATCGCAGTCAATTTATTCTAGCTGGCAATCAAATAAGATACGACTCAGTACAAAGACTTGATTTACTGAAGATATTTTGGTCAGTACTTCACATCTAGTTCTTTAGCGCTGGTGAGGGGTGACATGATGTGAGTATGGAGCAGCGTCGGAATGAAGAGGCGGAGGAAATGGGAGATCCCCAAGAAAACCCGCCGACCACCGGCATCGTCCGGCACGATTCCCACTATACTCTATCCATTCTAAGGTTGCAGCTACATCATCCAAGTGAATATCAATAACATTTTTTGCACAGCATACATTTCATTTGAAATATTGAAAAATACAAGGTTACTGTGTTACGGCACAACCACAATGTGAGGAATCAAGATGTAATTCAATTGCTTTGATTTATTTCGTTAGCAATCTTTATTTCTGCTGCAACCTTAGAGTGGACAGAGTATAGTACTCACCTCCCATCTAGGCGATCCACGGATTTTCGCATGTGGGATTCCCACTGCGCCAACTTCGGCCCCTCTTCAGAAAGACAAGCTGCCAATAACAATGGAGCAGAGCTGAAGACGTGTACTTAAGACACTGTAACAAGCTGGAGCAAATATATTTTTGCAAAAATCTAGGGTCCCTACTAATTACTCGAAAAGCTCAGCCTACGCCTTTCCTTTGGTTTTATACAAAGGTTCTTCAAGCAAAGTAGCCTACTGACCAGCACACGTGGGAGGTTCTGGCTACCACAAGCAGCAGACGAGCTCCACTGACTACTGGTCTACAAAGGATCTAGGCTCCCGTGAACAGCAGACGAGCAAGATCTAGCTCTCAGTGCCAGATTAATACTACAGGTAGGAAATATCAATGTTAAAAGTCTGGCACAGGGAAAATATCTGCCGCTTGAGCGCTGGTATCGGTAATGGGTGAAAACAGCTTTCCTGAATTTTAAGTTTCAGTAAGTTGATAATTTAAACCGCGAAATTGGTTTCTTTACAATTTAAAATTAAGTTAAGTGACTTCTTTCACTTCCAAGCTTATTAAAATTTAATTTGACCACTATTTCGTATTTTTCTGGCCCCTTAGCGATAGCAGCGAAACTGGCTGAAATTTTCTTTGTATCAAGCTCTCCCATAAGCAAACACATTTTCTTTCAAACCTGCAGTGGAATTAACCTTAGTGGAAGGTGATCTATAGGCTGTTCACTATAAACTGAACACTCAGCAGAACTTGTAATTAATTAAAAATATGGTTTATTGTACCAATATATGTTAACTTTTGAGAGTGTTGAAACGTTTACACTAGTTTTTAGTTACATTGAAGTTTTTGTATTGAAAATAGTAAAGATGGCTGCGAAACGGGAGAAAGAAAACTTTATGCAGTGCTCACTTTATCGTGAACGACCTAGAGAGGTTGTGGCTATCGCAAGCAGCAGACGAGTAGGATCTAGCTCAGTGACTGGTCTATAGAGGATCTAGGCTACCACAAGCAGCACGCGAGCAGGATCTAGCTCAGTGACTGGTCCATAGAGGATCCAGGCTACCACAAGCAGCAGACGAGCAGGATCTAGCTCAATGACTGGTGTATAGAGGATCTAGGCTCCGACGAGCAGCAGACGCGCAGGATCTAGCTCTCAGTGACGTCAAAGCTCCGAACTGCACGCGCGCTTCCAACACAAACAAATAAACCGTGACTTGGCGCCTCGTGGATTTCTCCTTTTTAACACCAGGCCAGCACCACGCCTCGCTCAGCGCATGTTTATGCTAAAAACAGGGGCTCTTTTCAATACACTTATACATTTTACGAACTATAAAAAAAAGTCTCGCCGGCAGAGCTTCCTGAAATTTCTCGCCGAAAACGCGACGATGTGAAAAATTAGAATAGCTACGAGCCATATCAGACAGGATTAAAGTTGTGTACATGTTACTTTTTCCTGATGGTTTACATACGATACGCCACCAAATCCACAGTATTAGCTGTGTATGAACATAACTATATCGTATTCTTCCAGGTAGTTCGTTTAACTTTACATAAGTCTCAAGGCTATTCAGTTTGTGTTCTAACAAAACCACTTTCGACGTTTTCATGCGGTATTGTGCGTGCTCTCAGTTGATGTTTAATTTTCTGGTGAGCTATATTGTAAAGTGAACATATTTTTTATAGACGTACGCCGTCGCGACTTGCGAGCGAATGTTGCCGAGTTGAAGAAAACCAGCCAGTACCAGCTGTTATTAACAAACATAGACCATATGTGCAGTTTCGGAAAGGAATATAGTTGTATCCAGAAAGAACATTAAAAAAATTAATTCCGGAACGGAATATAGTCTAATGTGCACAGAAAAGACGAATCAAGAACACAATAAAAACGATCAAACAACAAAATAAGGTGTATGATAAAGGGCCTCCTAAAAGAACGATAACAACGACAACACAAATAGACAACAGGCTCGAATGAATGTGACCACAAATGACACAACAACGAAACACAGACGAAAAGAAGCCGACTTCCTTCGACGGCGATGTAAGTTACTGTAGTTCTTTGACAAGGACGTACTATTACTAGCACATGTATGGACACTTGTGCACAACCAAAGCTGTCGATTAGGTCACCGTCAGAGGGCGTAGTAGATAAATAAGCGCTGAATTCTTCAGTTGAGATCTACACTTTTTGAAAGACAATACAGAAAAACTACAAAACAGCAATCCTTGATAATTATATTTGCCAAGTTTATGAGCACAAATTGATCCAGAATGATGCATTTGTTAAGAGTAATCCCTTGTACCGCAATTAATACGGGATTTCGGCATCAGAGATGGTACTTCCGATATACGTTAACCGAGACAACTTTTTGCTCAGGAAGTTGGCAAAAACTATTGTCTAGGATTGCTGTTTTTTAACGTTTGCGAATAGGGCTTCGAGAAACCTACAATTCTAAAGTGATGATTCTAGCGCTGAATTATACACCATGCACTCTTAAGGCCGTACTCACTTCATTTTACTGTTTTTGCAACAATATATATATATATTTTTTTTATTTTTTTTTTTAACTTAAACGAGAACAGATATCAAAAATATGATTGGCAGTTTAGTTTAAAATTGTTTTTGCCGTAATAGCTAATGTTATCAAAATAAAAGGTCAATTAACCACAATTTCATTAATTATACAATTAACTAAAACCATAATATTTACTATAACGTTGAAAAATCAGCCAACATGGAGAAGACTATTTCAAACAAAACTGCCCGCAGATTTTGGATATCTGCTCTCCTTCAAGCGTAAAAAATTAATATCACAGAAAAAGAAAGAAACAGAGAGCATGGCCTTAAGAGGAGTGTGTCCCGGTTAAAAAATTTCCGCATCTGACGCGTGGCAACGGCGGAGCGATAAGAGCCAGAGTACCACGCTCGAGAGAGTGAGACATTTTGGTCAGCACTTAACATCGAGGTCTTTAGCGCTGGTGAGGGGTGACATGATGTACACTGTAAAAAAATTTCTCCGTCGATTTACGGAATTTCCGGTAAAAATTTCTCCAGATACCTCCGTGAATTCACGGAAACTTATTTCCGTATCCAACAGAAGTTTCCGTAAAACAGTTTCATCACACGGAACTGAGCCATACTTTCATATCTATAATGCTACAATTGTATTTATACAGATTTGCAGATTTACCGGTGATGTTATTAAAATATATCCGTGATATTTACAGCTCTCTAACCCATACATTTTCGATTTTTTCCGTGTAAGTGTCCGGAGCAGACTTATGGACATATTACGTATGATTCCGTAGTGTATATTTACTATAGACATTTCCGTATTTTACTTTTACGGACACTATTTCCGTTTATTAACGGTACATTTCCGTTAAAATTTATAACGGTGTATATGACCGTTAAAATTTATAACGGTGTACATGAGAGTATTTCAAGTGGTACCGAATGCCAGTGGAATTTTTGGTACGTTACTAACGAGTACTAAACAACAGTTGCTAAAAACTCTCACAAACATTAGGTGGCACTGTTAAAAATAATTTTCGTTGTTTTACGGAGAAGTGCTGGTAAAAAATTCTCCAGAAGTGTCCTTTAATTTACGGAAGGCAACTAGCTCCACTTATAGAAACTCGCATATTTATGTGACTTCTTTAGAATGCAGGCGCAATAATGCGTTCGCTTATTTATTTAGTTTCTTCTCGCAGTTTGACATACGTTTAATTAATGAAACATAATTATGTATATCTGTGTTACAAAATAATGTTTTCGTTAATTAAACAGACGTTTCCGTAAGATTGTCCGTAAATTCACGGAAATTTTTAACAGTGTATGGAGCAGCGACGAAATGAAAGGGCGGGAGATCCCCGAGAAAACCCGCCGACCAGCGGCATCGTCCGGCATGATTCCCACATGCGAAAATCCGGGAACCGACGCGCCGGGAATCGAACCCGGATCGCCTTGGTGGAAGGCAAATGGTCTGACCATTTTTTTTTTTTTATAAAAATGTTTGGTACAATGGCAAGGCTAACGCCTCGCCACTGCACCAAACATTCCCCCCTTTTAAGTTAGTTAAGTAAGCCAATTCCCCAGTAACTTTGAATAGTGCAGTTGTCGTTGTAATTGTAAGTTGTCTTGTGGCACACAGACAAGACGAACACAAACACCCAGTCCTGATCCCGAGGAAGTAACTGTAAATGTCACCTCCCCGGCCGGGAATCGAACCCGGCACCCTTGCCTCAGCAGCCAGGAGCGCTAACCACTGAGCCAAGCGGTCGGACCCCATTCGGCCACCGCGGCCCCACCACACTCGAGGAAAAGCATATCGCCTCTATTCGCAGCGCGCCAACTGGTGTGAAAGGTTTTCCTTGTAGTCTATTTCCTATGGAACTTGAAGCGGTGACCCTAAAACTTTATCTCTGGATAATATATATTTTTTTCACTTTTCGGTGTTACATCAGTCTAAATGAGCTGCTTTTAAGCCATTTTGAGAGGCCCGAAAATCATGTTTTAAATTATAGAAGCGTAATTTGAAGTGTGTGTTCTCTTACTAGATAAACGTAATATGGATAATTTATGCGGTTTCTCATAGAAAAGGATACACGTGACAGCTGCAACATCGTCCATAAGCCAAGCAAAGACTTTTCTTAATAATTAGTGGAGTAACTTGGTGCACTTCGCATATGAATAGATTTCTTCTGCAAAAGTTTTTTTTTTTTTTTCCGTTTGCACATATGAAGCTCCGCTTAGTGGTCAACGTATTTAACTGTTACGTGTCTAAACTCTTTACTGCAAATCACAGACGTGTGATATCGTCGTAACCTTATTAGGACTCGTACAGTCAACTGAGAGACGTCCTATCCACAAAGACACGCCGCCCTGCCAATAACAATGAATACCAATGAAACAAAACTGCAGGGGTGCACGTGACGCATTGAAACAAGTTGAGACGCACTGAAACAAGTTGATGCAGAAATTTCTTCGTGAAAATCAGGGGAATCTGTAATGATTGTACAACGACTACATGAAGCCACTTCAGAGTTCGCAGGCGAATAGCAACATTCAGTAGTAACGTACCAGAATAACTAGGGTCCGGTAGTTTGCGCGAAAAGATTTTTGCAGCACTTTGTTTCAGTGCCTGCACCTGCATCTCTGCTTTGTGGTCAGTGATTGGGTGCCTTGACATACAACGTGTGGAGGTTAAACCCGCAAATCACACACTAGTAGGGTCACAGTTATCCATGTACTGATTGGTAGAGATCATGGTTTATCACGGGAAAACTTGACTGTTTGTTGGATTTCAACACACGTTCAGCTTACCAGAAGATTACTGGCTTTAGCTTGTACTTGGAGCTGTTACCCTATTTGACTGAGCCAATAATAATCACGATATCGTAATATTTGATGCCTGTTATTGGTCTACAGGCAGCAACGTTGTGTCAGAAGTATATCACTCAAACATACAAGTTGCAAGAAACTACAGTGTTCTCAAGGGTATGTTTGCACAAAATATTTTCGCGATATACCATCATCTCTACTGATTGGCACAGTCAAATTAATAATGACTCTGCACAATTACACTCTGCCAATAATCAGGAAGTTGAGCTGCAGGTGTGCACGTAAGACACTGAAACAAAGTGGGGCAAAAATCTTTCCGCGAAAACTACCGGACCCTACTAATAACACAAAGCATCGACATACTAGTAGAGCCACGATTTTATGGCGAAAAGATTTTTGCAACATTTGGTTTCGATGCGTCATGTGCACACCTGCAGCTCTGCTACATCGACTGTGGTTGGATGATTTTACTCTCACTTGCCTTGGCAAATTATAGACGTACGGAGTCACAATAATCTTATTCTGATTGGTGCAGTAAAATGAGAAACGTGTCTGAACAAAGACACGCTGCCAATAGCCTTGGAACAGAACTGCCGATGTGCACGTGAGTCACTGAAACAAAGTGGGGCAAAAATTTTTTTCGCGACAAAATCGTGGCCCTACATACCAGGCACGTAGATAATACACTGTAACTACTAGGAAAGGACTTGGCCCCGCCTACAGAAGTGAAAGAGAGACAGCAGCACGTTACGCGAAGAACCAACCGGTGCACAGCGGTGGAAACTTGGCGTCCGGCGGGTAAATGCGGCGTTGCCACTTGATGTGTCGTGTCTGCGAGGCAGAGTGATAATACGCAATGACTAGAGACATGCAAAATTCGCGTTATCATTTGGTAGCAGACTAAACTTCACTTTCCTATACATAACAGAGCATAATCTGCGATTCAATTGGCCGCGAACTTGTATGTGCTGTCATTTATGTGTGTTACGTCTTTACAGAGATTGGCCTCTCTACCGTGTAAGCATTCTCCGCGGCAAGACACGACAATATCGACCAGCGGGAGACGTCGAACAAGCCTATAGTCACTTGGAGTCTAGTCAGATGTCAGAAAATAACGCGAATTTTGCATGTCTCTAGCAATGACCGAACCAAGGGGCATATTATAAAGAACAGAGTTGACACTTCCACGTTAAGCCTCGCGTCTCATTTTCTGGCTTGTTTTGGCTACACTAACGATAAAATGTTGTCAACCACGCAGCTTGAAATCGCACAAGGAATCGCGTGTTTAAATTATTAATACTTTTTGAAGTGTTAGCACATAATGCATAGAAAACACTATTTTATACTATCTTCTATGTATAAAATTGCTTATTTACTTTATTTATGACTATTTTCAGTATACTGATTTTTTCAAAATAATTTGGCTTTGCCCCAACAAATTATCGCCGTTAACAGGGTCATGTCGCTGTTTAAAACATTTTACAATGCATGATTTGAACATTTCTTGGGATATGTTCGTTTACATAAAAGTATGTTTACGTATTTTATTTGTACACATCAAAAGTGGCATTGGTTTGTAAAATAATTTTGTGGAAAAATTTTTGTCGAGAGTATTTGCAACAAGGCACACAACATTTTATGAAACACATTATTCGTAATGAAAATCCAATACTGCACAAATAACAAGAAATCAGTGACACTCTAAATATATAAAACACTAAAAACTCGCCTTCAAATAACATGTTTTAAGGCAATTACAGCCTAGAAAACACAGCATTTCACACAACCGACACGTGGTGACGGACGAACATAATAGTATCGAAACGATCATGCTCACAAACCCAAGAAGCAAAATGTTTTATCGTATTACATGTTTAAAAGAAAAATGTTTGCTATCTCATAGTCCTTACAATTTATTCTTATAGGCCTATGTGTACAGCTAACACAAATGTGCACATGAATTGTGAAAAGACTGCCGAAAAAAATTTTTGCAATCCATTTTGTTTAATTTTCCGGAGTTATCACAATGTTGGTAAAGGTCATTCGGGATAAAGTGAGCACTAAAAATGTAACCTTTGAAAAATATCACTAGTCGTTACTGCATATAATTCTATATTAACTCTTAGTTGCCTTACTGCTTGAATGGTTGGCAGCGAAATTACGCAATATAGTTCCGTGTATTTTCTGTTTAAATACAGCAATACAGAAAAAAATCAACCGAAATCGACATGATTGTATTTTATATAAATAATAAACTTATTTTTATTAAACTGTATCGATTCATACCGACTCCACAATTTATCTTACACGTGCAAACATCAAGTGACGTGTTCAGAGATGTTAGATATTCCCCTTTGTCGGCCGTTACACGCGGAAAGGTACAAACTGGCTAAAATAGAACTTAGCAGGGCTTTTTTGACTGCTCACTTTATCCCGAACCACTTGCAACAAGCAATCGTTAGTGCTCAATAAGGAGGTCGTAGGCCCTATCTAGTGTCAGACCCCTGGACCGAACGTAGCACAGTTTGAAAATTGAAGCTTTTACGGCCGCAAAGCAGAGAATTGATAACTCGTGTGCGCGGGTATTTCAAGCGCATAAAACCACGGGCAGTTAACCGTTCCGCAAGCAGCGAATAGAACATCAGCAGCGCGTCTGTGAACTACACTAAAAACTTGCAATTTAAACTGTGGTTATTGATTCACGTAATGCAGCCTAAAAACTGTGGCGGTTGAGGATCGATCCATGCATGTGTGTGGTCGTAGTAGTTCAGTTACCAGAATGGTGTGACACTCAACTCGACTCCATCTACATATTGTGTCACATCTCAGCGGGAAGTGGCTTGCCATTGGCAGGACATGCAGGGCGGAGCCAAGTCATAGAACAGTCCTCTTTCCATGCGATAATTCACCATACCTAGAGATGTTGGTTAGATATGGCAAAAATTCGTGAATTCAATGACCTGCATGTTAGAATAAAATATCATATGCGTACTCAGTCCATGTCTATTCGTTCATTGTCTGTTGTTCCACTGAGTAGCAGCTAGTGGACAAATGGTCGGAACTTGAGTATGCATAGGTACAGACACTGGAAAATCGCGGGAATAGTTGACTATTTGCTAGGTTCCAACGTGCTGTATGCAACACTGAATGTTTCGTATCGACATTGGCTATGGGTTATTTGAAGCATTGTTTCTCTCTTCAACAAACCCAGTTAGAACTGTACAGCTTGGACACACAGCGTGTGTGATTTGTCCCAAAACTGTTCACACGTGTCACGGTTAATATACTACAGTTTATTGGAGACTTTTTCGCGATTTTCCAGTGTGTCTATGCATATGATATTTGATTCTAACAGCAAGTCATTGAATGGTGGTATATAGCGGTAAAACTTGACTGTCTGCTGGATTTCAACACACGTTCAGTTTACCAAAGAAGATTACTGGCCTTAGATTGTACTTGGAGCTGTTACGCTATTTGAACGAACCAATAAGAATCCCACTATTGTAATATTTGATGCATATTATTGGTCTGCAGATAGCTACGTTGTGTCAGAAGTATCTCACTTAAACATATTATGTTACAAGAAACTACGGTGTTTTCAAATGTATGTTGGAAGAAAACATTTTCGCGATATACCATCATTAGAGGTACGTCAATTTCGCGGATTCATCTGGCAGATAGCCTAGATTGCTCAGTCCTGTACACACTCTGGATACAGTCAATTTTTCATTGGCTTACAACATTACAAGCGATAGCTCTATGAATCATTTCCTTATTTGCTACTGGCTTGTAGTAGTCAAATGCGTTTCGTGACAGCCGCCAACTAATCACACACGCGATTATGAAGTATATATTTTTGGCGTTCAACCTGACCTGTAATATACTTACGAAATTGACGTACCTCTAACCATACTTACAGATGGGTATAAACAAGTTGCCGGCAGTATATGAATACAAACACTAAAAACTCCTGGAATGATAGCAATTTTCACTGGCACATTGGGCAGGAATTCTCGATCCACGCGACAAGTTTTGCTTCAGTATCCTTTGGCTATTCCGCATGAGTCCACGTCGTGGACGGTTGTAATTGGGCAATAAAGACCGGTAGAACGGGCCACTTTAATGTGGGCTGGACAACGTTAACAATCTGTCAGCTAGAAAATATGGTGTCTAGAGAACCAATGTTTATATACCACGGCACATATGTTCTCGTATTAAATTACGACAGTTTTATTCGAGTCTGAAAGTAGGCAACACTATATATCTGGGTATTAACAGCTGATCAATTTTTTCATTTAATTTATATCGCCAGCGCCCGATTATTTAACATCCCACACATGATTATCTCCAGTAGTACGACAACTAAACTGTATTTTAATTAGGCCAATCTAGTGATAACGGGAGTGTATGTTATTTACAACCATCTGGATTATTTGAATTTTACATAAGAAAAACGTTACTGAAAAGCCCTTAGATACACAGGTAAAACTACTGTGATATAGCTACATCGAAAAAGTTATTTTCTGACCAAATATTTGTTTGACTAGAACCAAACGTGAACTGTGCCTCAGCTTTTTTACCGAAGTAAGCAAAGAAATACCTCAGGACTGATTGTGTTGACCCAATAAAATAATGTAGTTAAGTTTCAGAGCGTTAACACCCTACAATAAATATTTAGCAGGCGCAAACGCAATAACTTGCTTGGAAATATACAAACTTTAATTTTGTTGGGCCAACTAAACCATAAGTCTTCGTGCCCATTTTGGTATGTAATTACTAAAGACATGCAAAATTCGCGTTATCATTTGGTAGCAGACTAAACTTCACTTTCCTATACATAACTGAGGATAGTATGCAATTCAATTGGCCATGAACTTTTATGTGTTGTCATGTACGTGTGTTACGTCTCTACAGAGATTGGCCACTCTACCGTGTAAGCATTCTCCGCGGCAAGTCACGACAATATCGGCCAGCGGGAGACGTCGAACGATCCTATAGTCACTTGGAGTCTAGTCAGCTGTCAGAAAATAACGCGAATTTTGCATGTCTCTAGTAATTACGCCTTGGGAGAAACATTGATTTTCTGTGGCAAATCCGTACATTTGTGGGCAACGAAACCAGAACAACAAAACTATTATGTTTAAGCAAAACAATTTTTCGTTTGTACTACAAATACGACATGTTGATATCATAATAAATGAGAAGGAAAATGTAAATAAAAGCTTTACTTAATGACTTCAAGTACCTATATTAATAACTAGAGCCAGTGATTTTTGGTGAAAAGAATTCTGCAACAATTTGTTTCAATGCCTTAAGTGAACACATGTTTCTCTGCTTCAAGGTCAGCGATTGGAAGCTTTTAACTTTCGGCGTCTCGGGGTCCTACCAGCAAATCACGTGCTTGTGGTGTCGCGGTAACATTGTTCTGGTTGGTGCAGTCAAATGAGCCACGCCTCTGGCCTATTATATTATACCAATAACCACGAACCAAAGTTGCATGTGAGCACGTAAGACATTGAAACAAGTTGTTGCAGAATTCTTTTCACCAAAAATAACTGGTTCTATTAATAACTTAATCAGTAGTTGCGTAGATTCAAACCACGTTTTGTATTTAGTTGAAAAATTTTGTAAAAAATATAGTTTGACAGTAGGCAACTACTGATTAATCAAATTAGTAATCTAGGTACTTCAAGCCATTAAATAAAGCTTTTGTTTTCATTCTTTTCGTCACTTATAGGAACCGCAGCTGGCGCAGTGGCTGTAGTACTCGCTTCCCACCAAGGTGATCCGGGTTCGACCCCCCGGATTTTCGCACGTGAGAATCGTACAAGACGATGCCGCTGGTCGGCGGGTTTTCTCGGGGATCTGCGGTTTCCCCCCACCCCCTTCACTCCGGCGCTGCTCCATACTCACACAACGCCACCCCTAACCCGCGCTAAAGACCTAGATGTTAAATGCTGACCAAAGCCTCTTCTCTTCCTCACTTATTATGATATCACATACAACACACATGTTCAATAAGCCGGAGTTCTGAAAGTATGTGTGTACTTTTAAAGTCCTCAAAAACACCTCATAAATGCAGCTGCAACTACCAATATTGTTGTCAGAACGTGTAACTTAATGCAGGTTACCACAGTGGCCACTTTAAAAGTAACCAATCATGTGCAGCTTATGGCCATGATCTCTCGTTTATTTCAAACTATTGCAAATAACTCAAATATTTTTAAACCAAATGCTTTGAAAAAATTTGAGACAGTGTACAGCCATACGATACACAATTTTGCCAGAGCGTTTTTAAAAATAATGTATTGTTTGCGAGCAAAAAATTATTTTGCCTCATTTGGCTTATTTTCACAACAAAATGTGTACTATTTCGGGGGCAAAAATCTAAAAATCAGTTTGGTGTATTGCAACAGAAAAATTCATATACAAACATTGATATATAAGTGTTAAAACTGCCAAAGGAATTTTTGATATATGTATTAACTTGCGTTACAAAAATATTTTCGAAACCACTGCTAAACTAGAGAGCGAGGCCTTAACAAGTATTCTGTTTTAAATACACAAGTGCCCTTACGAAGCTATGAACAGATTATTCAGTACTATAGGTCGTTTGGGATAAAGAGAGCACTGCAAATTTTACCTTTGAAAAATAACACTAGCCGTTACTGCATTTTATGATTCAACATAAACTCTGTTTGCCTTACTACTTGTGTGGTTGGAAGAGGAATTCCGCAATATAGTTCCATGCATTTATCATACTGAAACTAAAGAAACAGAAATCGACATAACTGTATTACATATAAGTAATAAGCTTTATTTTTTATCAAATTTTATAAATATTTACTGACTGCACACTTTAACTTACACTCGCAAACATCAAGTGACGTGTCGAGAGAGATTAGAAATTTCCCGTCGGTAGCCGTTACACGTGGAAAAATATGAATAGGATGAAAATATAACTTAAGCAGGGCTTTTTCGAGTGCTCATTTTATCCTGAATCGCCTGTACGAATCCAGTAATTGGTAGAGACGGGAAAAATTCGCTGGTTCATTGACTTGTACTCTAGCCTCCATTAATACCTGTTCATTCATGACGATATTGGCTGCTCTCTGACACAGTCCTACCACATGATTGGGTCTAAATTTAGTTGCTTCTTTACTATTGGTTTAGGGTCTTCCAGAAAAGGTGTCAAATACGTCAAGGCCCAACTGGAAAAGTGACATTAACTTACAGTTGTTTGAATCCTAGCTTGTGGGAAACGCTAGAACCAAGATTTGATGGCGAAAAGACTTTTGCATCAATTGGTTTCAATGTACATCTGCAGCTCCGCTTCGTGGTGAGTTCGTGTTACCTCTCTCTTGTCTTGGGTTTCTACTGGTAAATCAAAGACGTATGGTGCCACAGTTGTCTTACTCTGATTTGTGCAGTCATATGTGAGACGTGCTTGAACAACGACACGCTGCCAATAGCTAGAGACATGCAAAATTCGCGTTATCATTTGGTAGCAGACTAAACTTCACTTCCCTATACATAACAGAGCATAATCTGCGATTCAACTGGCCACGAACTTTATGTGTTGACATTTACGTGTGTTACGTCTTCACAGAGATTGGCCTCTCTACCGTGTAAGCGTTCTCCGCGGCAAGTCACGACAATATCGGTCAGCGGGAGACGTCGAACAGGCTTATAGTCACTTGGAGTCTAGTCAGCTGTCTGTAAATAACGCGAATTTTGCCTGTCTCTACCAATAGCCATGAAGCATAGCCACAGACTAAATAGCAATACAGGCGTGAAATGACGTGGCGGCTCGTTTGATACGTGCGAACTTGGCCGCTTATTGGCTGTCCAAGACTGTTGATAACAGCCCTGTGTATGTTTGGCTCCTGCATGTTACGGCAGGTTTCCTATTGGACTGGCTGCCGACTATCAGAGCAGCTGCCTCGCGCTGATTGGCAGTACGTGTTTCCGCCATGTTGCTGGCCAGGGAAGCCATTTTTCTGGTTTGTGCGGCTGAGTTCGCTGGCCTACCGGCTATTTCACTTCTGTATGCCTAAATATTCTGTGGCATAGCTGAGGATGTGCAAGTAAGGCAATGAAACAAAGTGGGACAAAATTCTCTTCGCGAAATGTTCATGGCCCTACCAATAACCATGAAGCACGGCTACGATTGTGCACGCAAGGAAATGAAAAAAAATGGTGCTCAAATTTGTTCTAGACAAAATAGTGGCTCTAGGAAACGCGGATTTTTCAGGTCCTTAGTAATAGGGTGTAGGCGATTCAGAAAAAAGTGAGCACTGCATAAAGTTTTTTTTTGGCCATTTTGAAGCCGTCTTTACTATTTTTAATTTAAAAACTTCCACGTAACTAAAAACCAGACTAAACATTTCAACTCTCTCATAAGTTAACATCTACTGGCCCAACAAATCTTATTTTTAATTAATTACAAGTTCCGCTGCGTTAAGGTTAATTATACTACAGGTTAGAAAGAAAATACGTTTTCTTATGGGAGAGCTTGGCACAGGGAAAATTTCTGCCACTAGTTTCGCTTCGATCGCTAAGAGACCAGATAAATACGAAACCGTATTAAAATTAAATTTAAATGAACTTGTAAATTATATGTGTCATTTAATTTAATTTTAAAGTGAAAAGAAACCAATTTCGCCTTTTAAATAGTCAACTTAATGAAACTTAAAATTCAGGAAAGCTCTGTGATTGGTCAGTTTGGTGCAATAGCGATACCAGCGCTCAAGTGGCAGAAATTTTCCCTGTGCCAAACTTATAACATTGATCTTTCTAACCTGTAGTAGAATTAACCTTAGCTGCGTGCTCAGTTTTATATTGAACATATAAATAATTTCATTGGATGATTCCTGCAGGCAAGTCAATGCCAAGTACTATAGCCGTGTTTAGTAGAAGGCCGCGGCCTTGGATCTGGCAACACTGCCAGGAAGGGTCATTTTAACATTTCTTTTAGGTCTCCACAGGCAATGTCTTTGCCTGATTCGTTATTGTGCCCCACATATCGGCGAACCAGGGGAAGCCACAGTCGTTGGTGAGACAAAATAAGTGTTAAAATGACCCTTCCTGGCAGGGTTGCCAGATCTAGTGCCACAGACTTCTACTAAAGACGGCTATGCGAGTACTCGTGGTTTATAATCGGGCCAATTACCGCTTTCCTTGAAACACGACTACAGTTCGCTACTGCCTTTATCATCATGTTGCGCGTAGGCCCGTGATCCGTTGACTTATTGACGCGCAGTAGGCCTATACGTAGGGACCCCTATTTTTCGCGAAAAGAATTTTGCCCCACTTTGTTTCAGTGACTTACGTGTACATCTGTAGTTCTGCTTCGCGGTCACTAATTGGATATTGTAACTCTCACGAGCCTAAGGATTCTACCGGCAAATCACAGACGTGTGGTGTTTCAGGAACGTTATTGTAATTGGCTCAGTCAACTGCGATACGGTTCTTCACATAGACATGCTGCCAACAACCTTGCAGCAGAACTGCAGGTGTCCACGTACGGCACTGAAACAAATTGGGGCAAAATTCTTTTCTCGAAGAACAGGGGTCCCTAACTATACGCTTTCGTGCGGGAAATCGTTATTCCAAGACACCATGCGCTCGTAACCGCATTAGTAGAGACATGCAAAATTCGCGTTATTATTTGGTGATGTACTAGCCTTCACTGTCCTATAGATTCTTGAAAATGTTTCGTGTTTTCATTGAATAGCTGTGGTGTCGTTTGACTGTGAGTGCCCTGCATACTAGGACTGGGAGACTTCTACTATTGGCTAGAAGATGTCTCCTGCGAGCATCACCAAATTCAGCTAACGGCAGACGTCGTACGAGCGTACAGTACGTCGCAGTTCAGTCTTTTGATAGAAAATAACGCGAATTTTACATGTCTCTACGCATTAGGGAAAGGAACAAGTTAGTGCGCTCGTTTCAGGGCGCGAGGTTATTTATTCAAAACGAGAAGCAAACACGTTGACTAAATGACGAAGAACCCCAGGGTAGAAAAGTATGCGGAGGCGGTTGTTGTAAGTTTATGTACTTAATCGATCGATTATAATTTGTAAACATGACATGTTAAATATTTATGGAAAAATATACATACAAAATATCTAATGGATACAATGAAATAACTACATCCAAATGTGTTTTCAAGATATCAACTTTCTCTACGTCCCTACTTAGTCGTATAGTCCATCACTGCAAGCTTTCCATAAATGAATAAGCAAATAAGCAAACTCATACTGTTTGTTTAAATGATTTAAACAAACCTTTTAAACCAAAATACCAAGAAATAACTCACAAACAATTAATAACATGCGTAAATGTGACGTTGTCGCACGATATGCCTGACCTTAGACAAGTGCAGTTGATGTCCTAGATGCGCCGAAAGCAGTGTGACTTCACACTCGAATCGTGAGCTACACAGTGCCAACGGAATTGCGCACGAAACTTTTCGTGCGCATTACACTTTCAACGCAACACGACCACAGACTAAACAATAAAACAGACGTGAAATGACGTGGCGGTTCGCTTGATGAGAGCGGACTTCGTCGCTTATTGGCTGTCCGAGGCAGTGGATACAAGCCTCCGTGTCTGTTTGGCTCCTGCACGTTAGAGTAAGTTTCCTATTGGCCTGGCTGCCGGCTAGCAGGGTAGCTGTCTTACGCTGATTGGCAGTAAGGGTTTCCGCCATGTTTCAAGCCAGGGAAGCCATTTTGCTGGCGTGTGTGGCTGAGTTCGCCGTCCTAACCGCTATTTCACTTCTGTATTCCTAAATATTCTGTGACACGACCTAGGGCAGCTCCTAAAAAACAGAAACATGGCACAGGTTATAACGAACATATACCGTGATATACCTTAAGGGGAAGTTTAGAAATTTTTTTCCCAGTTGGCTCACATAACATTTATTCAAATTGCATTATCAAAATGTTCTCTTTGATAAAGAATAGCATACATTCATGGTAAACTGCTCGACATAAATAATAATGGAATCATTGTAAGAGAATTCTTTAAAGTTAACCTATATCTCTCTTGCAATGATTCTACATGACAAATTAGTGAAAGATACAATTATTATTTATGTCAAGTAGTTTACCAAAAATATATCATATGTAGGGAGCTGAAAAATTCGCGTTTACTTCTGGGAACAAGCTATAATTACAACGACTATAAGTTAGTGTTCCTGTCGCAATTGGCCCTCGACTCCTATGACAGTTCCTGGAAGTCGCTGAGCCAATAACAAAAACGTTACTAAATGAAGGTCCATACCACTGTATCAGCGAGCATCTAACGATGAGCAGCTGATGTCTGCTTGAGCACACATACATTATCGGACGCTAGCCTACAGGAGATTGAAGCCGCACATTATCCCGGTCTCTAATCATTCGAGTCCCGGAAATTTCGCGAATTAATTTGATAAGACACTGGATTTAAAATACCGGCACAGTAAATTACTTTCGCGATTAGTTCAGTTCAGTGTTACTGAAAATATTCTTCGAGGTCTGTGAGCCAATAGAAGACCTGTATAAAATCACTCACTGACTCCCGCGCTACCATGCCACTCACTGGAGCAGCAGCCAATGAACAATTAGCTCAGGGCAGAGTGTATAACAGGACTGTGGAGTCAAGCAGGATGGTCGTTGAATCCGCGAAATTTCTGGATCTCTACTTCTAATATGTAGAGGTACGTCAATTTCGCGGATTCATCTGGCAGCAGCCTAGACTTGTCAGTCCTATACACCCACAGGCCGCAATCTATTATCTATTGGCTTATAACCGTACAAGCAGGTAGCAAGCGATAGCACTTTGCATTATTTCCTTATTTACTACTGGCTTGCAGTAGTCAAACGCGTTTCGTAACAGCCGCCAGCAAGTCACAGACACGACAATGAAGTATACATAATTGGCGTTCAACCTGACCTGGAATGTGTCTGCAAAATTTACGTACCTCTAATAATATGCTTTGTCGAAGAGGAAATTTTGATAATACAATTTGAATAAATGTTATGGCTCAAAAACTTAAATACAATAAAGTTGCCTAACACTCCCCCGGTATATCGTTATAAACCGCGTTGTGGGTTTCATAAAATTGGGTAGGTTTCACTCACCGAGTTAACTAGGTTACCGACATAGAGCAGGCGTGTGTAGTTTTAGCAATAAATGGCTAGTGTATCACATTCAATATAACAATTAAAATGTTTTAACATATTTCTGGTACTGAAGTTCGAAACCTTGAAATCACGAAGTAGATTGCCCTACAACCCCCGAACAGAACGTCCGCCCGCGGCCTGTGGCCGCTGGCAGAACGCTCGAAGCAACGCCGCCTTGTTCATTAGCCCGATGGAAGGGAAAAAAAAGGTGCCCCGAGATGTGTTGCGTAATGGCGGCAGCCAATCCACAGGATGATGACTGCTTCTCCATCTTTCTCCGTCCCCATCTGATCCTTCCATCTCCGAGTGTCTCTCTCTCAACCTTTCTCTACTCCCCGCCGATGGAAGGTTGATAGGCGTGCTAGAGAACCCTTTCAAACCCCTCCCTTCATCTACCCTCCCGACAACAGCTTCCAAGTCACGACCACCGCCAAGGCGAGCGGCATTACGTTTTTGTGGCGGGAGGGGGCAAGTGGGGTATCCCTCCTTTTCCCTCCCAAGGTCTTCTACTGAAGAGTTACGACAGGTAAGGTGGATCATAAGAGCTCCGAATTTCACTCGGAATCCGGGCCGATGAGTCAGCCCACGAAATTATTCCTCGACTGGAAGGACGTCAGAGCTCCACCGTCTCTGCTGGCCCGCAGACACAGAGTAGCTGAGAGAGCAGAAGCAAAACTACCTCACTTGAGGCGAAGTCGAGCCACACTAACAAAGCTACATGGCGGCACTGTCTGGCAAACTATACGGCGGAAAATAATACACTTGAAAACAGCACAATAAAAAAGATCTAATGGGGTGTTTAGGCCTATATACTGTATTGTAAACAATAAGAACCTAATACGCTGAAGATGTTGATTTATCGTGGGAAAATTTGACTGTTTTCTGTACGGTTTCAACGAAATATTTGTATATGCTACAGGCTGTCATCGCCAGTGCATAAAACTATTACCCTATTTGACAGAGCTAAAAGAAATCTGTTAGTATATTTTTTAAAAACCAGGATTTGGTCTTTAAACTACCATGATGTGTCGAACAATCCAATCATGTATGCGCCCCAAACGCGGTTCTTCAGGGTACGGTAGACAGCGATGTTCAGCATAATGTTTTTTTATATTTGTACCAGCATTTTTTTTTAAGACATAAATTGTGACTCAATGTTACACTTATAAAATTATGTTGTCCATGATAATTTCTGCATATGGCTTGTCTAAGTCAAAATTTTCATCTTACAGTTTTAAGTGCGACACTAAAACCAACTGATTTATCAAACTGAAATAATTTACACTGAATAATGATGGCGTAGGAAAACCGCAAAATAAAGTAGTCTCGTATTTTTTTAAAAAAATTAGTAAATTTTTTACATTTTAATTTTAAACAGGAGCATATGTTTAAATATAAAAATATTGTGTTTCTTACCTTTATATAGAATACTTAGTAACCTACAACATCGTTATTCCGTGTGAATTATTTCAGTTCAGTAAGTTAGTTGGGTTTAGTGCCGTACTTCCGTGACATGCAAATTTTGACTTTGACAAGCTATTGCAAAAACTATGTTGGATAAAAAAATTTCATAACAGCTAAATTAAGTCAAAATTTATGTCTTTAAACACGAAAAAATCTGGTAAAAATATAGAAATAAAACCGTAAAGATGAAAACTGGGAGTCCTGGCGAAAACTAGGATGCGGATTAGCATGCTAAATTATTTTCAGTGTCGTTCTGTCACATGTCACGATATGTCCTTCGTATGAAAACCATTTTCTACATTCAGACGAGGAAAAAATATTTCTACAGGAATAAAAGTGTGAAGATAAAATAGTAAATGTTTTCGAGAGTTTTTTGAATTTGCTTACAGTCAGGAGGCCATAGAGAAAAAAACAAGTTAAGACTTAAATTAAACATTTTAAAAAACCCCGAATCATTGTATACTAAATTTCAAATCAATGAAACGAGTAGAATTGCTTACATTCATTTATAAAAAAAAAAAGAGCTGATGATCTTCAAACGGCTGAACATATTTTCTTGAATCATAGCTAAAACACTCTCGAACAAGTCAGCTTTCAAACAAAAAAAAACTCATCAAAATCGGTATATTCGTTTAGGAGCTACGATGCCTCAGACAGGCACACAGATACACAGACAGACACGTCAAACTTATAACACCCCTCTTTTTGCGTCAGGGGTTAAAAAAAGCGTAAGAGATCCTATAGCAATGTGGGTCACACCGGAATAAACAAAAAAGTCACAGGTGAAGTACATATGTAGGTTCGAGATATATTGGACCACTTTGAATTAAATTAAACATAATATTCCCTATATTAGTCCCCTGCAGGGTTCTGAGGTAGGCAAGCCCCTAAACGAGAAGTCCTCGCCCGGTGCACGGGCGATGTTGTAGATTGTCACACGTAATATTTTTCACCGCCTAACCTATGCATATTAAATTTACCTACGAAAATAACACACAATAGAAACTACGCTTCTATTTTGAAAATTCAGCACACTTGTTAGAAATTTGATTTTCGGGCCTCTCAAATGGCTAGAGCTGATAATTATTGGTGAAAAGAATAATGCTAATGCAGCGTTTTGCATCAATGCATAACGCTCACACCTGTAGCTTTGCTTCATGGTTATTGGCAGAGCGCCAATGATAATAAGGTCTGTGATTCGCAGGCAGAGCCCCAAGACGCTGAAAGTTAATTACAGCCATTCACTAATCATGAAGCAGAGCTGCAGACGTGCACATGAGGCATTGAAACAAAATGTTGCATTATTGTTTTCACCAAAAAATCACCAGTTCTGCAAATGGCTAAAAAGTTTTTTTTTTTTGACAGTTGCAACTCCAAAACGCAAAATTTGAATTTGCCTTTACTACAAGCTAACCAAATATCAAATTTTAGAGTCACCGCTTGAAGTCCAATAGGAAAAAGACCGCAACGAAAACCTTGCACGCCACTTTGGCGCGGGGAATAGAGGCGATGTGCTTCTTGCCGAGCATGGTACTCTGTCTCTTATCGCTCTGCTGTTCCTGCACGTTAAACGCGGAAATTTGACACCGGCACAGACTCCTTTAAGCGAATCGTTTTTTGACCATGTTGGAAGGCTTCGAAATTATATTAGCATTGCTGCTGCATTGAAATCATCAGGACTCTGTTTTATTTTTGTAGGTAACCATAGTTGGGAATGGTATATAAATTTAAAAAAAAAACTGATCGCCTTAAACAACTCCGGGAAATGACCGTGTAAGTTAAAAAATAATTTGCTATATTGCTTAACACTGACTTTGGTTATTAAACATACAAAGTAACCATTAAGGAAGTTAAACACTGCAAAGTATAATGAATAGAGCAAGTGATTTTTGGCAAAAAAAAATTTTGCACCAAATTGTTAAATGCCTTGCGTACATAACTGTAGCTATAATTCATGGCAATTGGCAGCCGGTCTTAAAGCACAGATGTCTCTCGTTTGAATGTACAGATGAGAATAAAATTGCTGCGACACAATACGGCTGTGATTTGTCGGTAGAAGCTTAAGCGTTAGTGGACCTGGCTCGTGAGCCATGTAGCGTGGTACGGAAAGTGTGTTTTCTTGTGTAACTATTTAAAATGTTTCCAATGCGTTTATCTACGAAAAGAATACACGCTTCAAACTATGTCCCTATGGTTGTAAAAATGCCGTCCGTTAGTTAAAAACACGATTGGCACGCTCCTCAAAAGTGCTAAAGATTACCTTATTACGTTGCTTGCAGCTGAGAAAATATCAATCGTAATCGTTAAACAAAATCATAGATACATTCATTGGACTTTACCACATACTTTCCACAAGTAACATGGTCAACACTTGAAGTCCCGTTGAAAAAACGCATTCTACGTGAAGACAGTACATTAGTTTAGTACTTCGCGCCTAGAGGCGACGAGTAGAGATGATGGTTTATCGCGGGAAAATTCGACTGTTTGCTGGGTTTCAATGCACGTTCAGCTTATGAAAAGGTTACTGACTTTCGCTTGTACTCGGAGCTGTTACCCTACTTGACTGAGCCTATAAGAATCTTGCTATTGTAATATCGTATGCCTATTATTGGTCTGCAGCCAAGACAATTTCAAGCCGGTAGCTGACAGCAACCGCAAACTCTCGTCACAGAACACGTAGTTATGCAGAATCAAAATCGCGAGGCAGGTTTCTTTTGGTGTACGCTTACTCGTTCAATTGTTGACTACACGAAGCTCGGGACAGCACATTGTATATGATTGGTTCCTGGACACATCAGACGAGAGTCGCTACTGGCCAATACTCATTATGATATCACCGTACGATCGGTCCGTGCTAATATAGGCCTATATGTATTAGTAGTTAGCAGTGACTTGTTTTTATTTCTTTACATTTTCAAGGTTGCGTGAAAGTAAAAAATCGGGAAAAATGAACCAAAGTACAGAATGCATGAACTGTATGCTCAATATTTAACGCCGGATCGGCATTAAACCAACTTTTCTTCGTTTCATCCATATATAAGTATTTAAGCAGGCAGTAAAACTTCAAAATGATGCTAGTCTTCGAGATACACGAAAAAAAAAAAAGTATCTAGTCATCTCTACACTGGGTTCAGAGATTTGGGGGAAAAAAAGGTGGGCGGAATGAAGGAGAGAACAGGTCGAGAAAAAAAAACAGACTTATTCAACAAATTCTAAAGGCTACTTTTGGCTTGGAAAACGTATTTATTTTTAACTTATGATGTTTTTACGGCCATAGAATCATTCTGTTATTGACACCAACACATGAAATACAACATTTCACGGAAAGATCTAATTAACCTACCTGTCATCAGGTAAATCCTCTGAGGATAAAACTGTGAAGATATTCTCTAATTAGTCGTTCGTCATCTTAAATTAACTAGCTACTTGGAATCAATTTTTCTTGAAGCATCAGCGTGTCTTGCTTCCGTACAATCATAAAATTGAATCTAGTTGATAAGGAGATCTATGGAATAAAATAGGTTTTATGCGACCAATACAAATATATAAAAGTTTCTTCTTGCTTAAATAAAATCTTGCACAAGAAGTTAAACGTGTAAAGATTCCTGGAAGTTGTTTAAAAACCACGTTGGCATTTACGACATTTTACAATTGAATCGTTACATATATGACATCGCAATGAAAACGTAAATAAGCCTTAAAAATTGCAAATATTTTTGGAATCTCACTGCCTCCAATATACCCTTCGAGAGTCTTCTCTAATAAACTCGCTGTCCACGAGACGTAAAGCCCACTTACCTTACTTTACCTGTCGCGAGCAAAGATAGGGAATCAAACGGCAAGTTACATTTTATAAGATATGACGCAATACATGTCGAATAACACATGCCACAGCTGACTATTCGCTTATTCCTATTCTGTCCATATTGCTATCAGCTTAGGAGTTTAGGCCGTATTTTCAATACCCTGAAAACTGCGAACAAATAAGCGTTTTCACTTAAAAGGACATGGTAGGCTTATATAATTCAACGCTAAAAGCATTAATCTATAACTGTAGGATCCTTGAAGCCAATTTGCAAAAATTAAACAAAAGCAATCCTAAACAATAGTTTTAGCCAAGGTTTTAAACAAAATTGTTTCCAGAGTTAGGAACTTCTGAGGCACATTCTCTGACGCCGGAACCTCGTGCGTTTAACTGCGGCGCAAGAGAACACGCGTAACGAATTAGTAATTCTGGATAAATATTTACTCATAAAGTTGGCAAATGCTATTATCTAGGATTATCAATGAGTATTTTATCCATATTGGCTTCGAAAAAAGCGTAGAAATCAATAGATGATTTCAGCGTTTATTTATCTACCACGCACTCTTAAAACACTGTAGTATTACTTTCGTCTTCTCAATGCACATGTCACTTGTCCGAAACGTGACTTCAAACCACTGAAAGTAATTTTACTTGTAAATACGTATCCTTGCACTCTTCGTGGATCAGAGGACGGCAGCGTCCTTAAGGTGGTCGCCTGGGTGACAGTATTTTACACGTTCGGGGCCTAGAAGTGCGGAAGCTGTACGGACGACACACGAGGCCCATCACGCCTCACCCTAACCTCTAGACCACAGCCGTAGAAGAACAGGTCTGGACACTCGCCTGGAAACTTGACCCCCTTGTTGTTTGGCGGCAATTTCACCAAGTTACCGCTAATGCTATACATGTTTGGCGCTGTAATCTGGGCGGTTAGCTCAAACTTCGCCCACTTCTCTCAAGGTAATCAATTTATCAAAACGTATATTTTTTATCAATTTATGAAATACTCCCTTCACTCACAAATTTAAATGATGGCTCCAGAAATCTTTATTTACTTTATAATGTTAACAATATAACAGAGTGGGCGGAGTTTGAATCCGACCGCCCCGATTACAGCGCCAAAAAGTACAACATTCTCGGTAACTTGATGAACTGCAGCCAAACAATAAGGACGTCAAGCAAAATACATTGGTAGATAGGAGAGTGTCCAGACCTGTACTTCTACGACCGTCACTCTAGGTGCAAGTCACTAACTGGTGTGCGGTCTTCTCGCCGACAACTCGACTCTATGAGACATTCAGTGCTGACTCTGCACTCTAAAAAATAGTTTGTAAATTTACCAGACGTGCGTATAGGAGCGCTAAGAAAGTAGGTATGGTAGAATAGTTTCCCAAACGTCCATGGTAACACTCGTAAACCTAATTATAAAACAGCATAATAAAGTTACCAGACTTGTATTGTAACATTTGTAAAAGTTCGCATATTTACAAGACGGAAGTATGGTAACTGTCCCATACTGCGTCTGGGATAATAACTTCTTAACATTTTAGGAAGTTTTTTTACAGTGTGCCTTGTTACGACGTAAAATTACAGACAAAAGTGTACTGGACGCACTTATACCTAATAAAATATTCTGTGCCAAGATTTTCATACCTAAAATAAAAAAAAAATAAAAAAAGAGGGAGAGACTACTAAACATCCAATTTTCGACAGCAGAAAAACAATCTTTAGAGATATATGAGGACCTGAAATGAGTGTGTGTGTATATATATATATATATATATATATATATATATATATATATATATATATATATATATATGTGTGTGTGTGTGTGTGTGTGTGTGTGTGTGTGTGTAACGTTCTTTGAATTTTATTCCTGAGCAGACATTACTTATGTGTGGTCAACAGTTTTAGAATAATCTTGTAACGGCCGCCGCCCTTAACTCCGCTCTTCGGTCTGGACAGGCGGGTGCCTTAAGGGGGCGTTTTAGACAATGTTATTGTATTTTCAGTTTTTGAGTCATAACATATATTCAAATTGTATTATCAAAATCTTCTCTTCGACAAAGCATAGGGTATATTCTTGGTAAACTGCTTGATATAAATAATAATTGAATCTTTAATTAATTTGTCATGCAGAATCTTAGCAAGATAATTCTTAAAAGATAATTCTTGAAAGTAAAGTCTTTTTACTATGGGACTTTAAGCGGTGACCCTAATATTTTATTTTTAAATAGTATGAAGTAAAGACTAATGCTTGCCTCTCGTTTTGCACTTTACGAATTCAGGTAATATTTTCGGAGTTACAACAGTCTAAAAAAAACGTTTTTAACCATTTTGAGAGGTCCGAATATCATGTTTCTAACAAGCGTGCTGCATTTTTTTTTTTTTTTTTTTTTTTTAGAAAATAGAAGCATGGTTTCAAGTGTGTGTTCTTTTTGTAGGTAAACATAATATGAATAACTTAAGCGGTTTCGCGTAAAAAAGAATAAGCGTGAGACGCTGTGCAACGCCATCATCCATGCGCCAGAGGATCAGAAACGACGGATACATAAGGACAGCCTTGAAGCGCGCATCAAATGCCGCGTCGCCTCAACGAGCCAAGCACTGAACTAGCGTGCAAGGTTCCCGCCGAACGGTATTTACTATGGGCCATTAAGCGGCGAACAAATAATTTTATTGGTGGAACGTTTGTAGCAAAGTTCAATGCACATCGCAATCTGAGTTTCACATACATCCGATTAGTATACATTTTGAAGTACACCAGTCTGAAAAGGCAGTATTAAGGTATATTGGAGGACTTAGAAACAGTATTTTTAATGAGCACAATGTCTTAATGAGGTTCCGACCTTGTATGAAGTGTGTTTTCTTCTCGTACGTTGGTACAATGTACACACGTGGAATTGTTTCGTAGAAAAAATCTCTTTACGAACACACTGCAACGCATTTGAAGCGTATGGTAGGCGGCCACCTTAAGAAAGATGACTAAGATGGACGCGTGTCACAACAAATTTCCTCCTCCAGAAGGTTCATCACGAGCAAACTACTAATCACAATCGGGTCTTAGGGAGATCTGCTTAAGAGGAGTTTAATTGTCAGCAATTCAGAGCGTGTTGCGTCGCAGGTTCAAAGGGAGGCGAGCGACGCCACGATGCTCCTACTCGACAGCGCCATTCGCTAATTATTGATGGGCTGCGCTTCAGCCTCGCAATTAATTAGCTCGAACGATCGTTAGTAGGGCGCCGAGGCGGGCGCACGCCCATCCTTCCTCGCCGCTTGCTAAGTGCCACAGCCATGATAAGCAGCGTCCTATGGCCTATACGAAGAACGCGTATCCAAGTAATTACAATCACTGCGAGTTAAAATGTGCACAGATAATATCGAACGTGGCGGAAGCTGCACCGTAGAACAATGTCCTATACAGTATTGGTACAGAACTGAAAAATTAGCGTTTTCTTTCAGGCACAAGCAAGAATTCCAGCAAGTGTAAGCTTGTTCTACATTCACAATTGGCTGTTGACTTACTTGACGCCACCTTGAAGTCGATGAGCCAATAATAACAATGCAACTAAATGTGGGCCCATTTGACTGTGTCAGCGAGCAGCTACGGACAACTGCTGTGTGTTTGAATACTCATATTCTCGGAGGCTAGCCTACATGTCAGTGAACCAGCGAATTTTTCCCGTCTCTAAGTACTGGTAGTTTTTCACTTTAACACAATATGAGTAGAGGTGCGTCAATTTCGCGGATTCATCAAGCAGAAGCCTAGTTTTCTCAGTCCTATACACGCACTGGCCACCCTAGACTATTCGTTGATAGAGACATTCAAAATTCGCGTTATCATTTGGTAGCAGACTAAACTTCACTTTCCTATACATAACAGAGCATAATCTGCGATTCAATTGGCCACGAACTTGTATGTGTTGTCATTGACGTGTGTTACGTCTTTACAGAGATTGGCCTCTCTACCGTGTAAGCATTCTCCACGGCAAGTCACGACAATATCGACCAGCGGGAGACGTCGAACAAGCCTATAGGTGATTCGGAATAAAGTGAACACTCAAGAAAGCCCTGATTAATTTCTATTTCCTGCCAGTTTATATCTTTCCGCCGATGTAAACACAAATAATGCCACGTGCTTTTATTTACATAGGGTCGTGCAATGTTTACAACTACATTAAACTGCTCCGATAAATTTTAGCTACAATATCTACTCATTAAATGCACGGGGGCTGAATGTAAGATATAAATAAAGTAATCTTAG
>PNEQ01047948.1:0-29811 GCA_003012365.1 Medauroidea extradentata
GTGTCTGTTTGGCTCCTGCATGTTACTACAGGTTTCCTATTGGCCTGGCTGCCGACTAGCAGAGCAGCTGCATCACGCTGATTGGCAGTAGGTGTTTCCGCCATGTTGCTGGCCAGGGAAGCCATTTTGCTGGCGTGTGTGACTGAGTTCGCCTTCCTGCCGACTATTTCACTTCTGTATTCCTAAATATTCTGTGATAAGGTGCAGGCGGCTGCGCTGTTTTCTAAAATACGGTGGCACGAAATATTCTGGCGGTTTTCCAGTATCTGTCAGTTGTGTTTCGGTGCAGCTTACAGCTTTTTATGGACTGCTCAGTTGCTAAGGGCGCCGTCTACCTGCGTGTCGGAGGTTCAGAAGCGACGGTGCTGTAAGGACGACCTTGAAGCGCACGTCAAATGCCGCATCGCCTCAACGAGCCAAGCACCGAGCTGTTAGCGTGCAAGATTCCCGCCGATCCAGCTTTATTGTGGGGCTTAAATTAAGGGTGTTCAAGTGCGATATGAAATAGTGTTAGTTTTGTAGACGATACTTGTGAGTGCAGTTTCCTCTTACAACACAATTTTACCTCTTCATAGTTTTTCATTACGGTGCAAAATTTGCTTGTTCTGCTGCCATGCAAATAGTGAAGACCAACTGACCTACTTGAATAAAATAATTCACTGTGATAGTACATCCCAGTAGCTATGAAATAAAGTATTTAAAAGACCACAACATAATATTTTGAATTTGTTTAAAAAATCGCAAAAGTACAGGAAGAAATATGAAAACCCAGCAATTTTTTTAAATACAAAAATTGTTCTCGTTTTTTTATGTTTTATTACGTAGTCCGCGTCATGTTGTTTCGCCGTGAATTATTTCACTTACGTAAGTCAATTTATTTTCACTATTTGCATGGCAGCAGAACATGTCAAGGTTGACTTTGACGCACCGTTATGAGAAAACTATGTGAGAGGAAATTGTACTCACAAGTATCGTCTACAAATCTAACACTATTCTATATAAATATTAAATTATAATTTTATCGCATTTGAACACCCTTAAGTGGTGACCGCGTGTAGGGTGGAAAGTCTGTAGCAAACAGTGCACGTCTCCATCCGAGTTTCACTTACATCCGGTTAGTACATTGTGAAGTACGGAAGTCTGAACAGGCCGTTTTTAGCCATGTTGGAGGAGCTAGAAACAGTGCTTTCAATGAGCACGGTGTCTTTAAGAGGAGTCCTTCGCGGTGTCGAATTTCCACCTTTGACGCGTGGTAACAGCGTAGCGATAAGAGCCAGTGTCCCACGCTTGACGAGAAGCATATCGCCTCTATTCGCAGCGCGCCAAACTGGCGTGCTAGGTTTCCGTTGTAGTCTTTTTACTATGGAACTTAAAGCGGTGGCCCCAATATTTTATTTTTGAATAGTTTGCAGTAAAGACCAACGCATGCTTCTCGTTTTGCACTTTACGAATTCAGGTAATATTTTCGGAGTTACAACAGTCTAAAAACCCCGTTTTTAGCCATTTTGAGAGGCCCGAATATCATGTTTCTAGCAAGCGTGCTGCATTTTTGAAAAAATGGAAGCATGGTTTCAAGTGTGTGTTCTTTTCGTAGGTAAACATAATATGAATAACTTAAGTGGTTTCGCGTAAAAATGTATGCGCGTGACACGCGGCAACGCCGTCCATGCGCCAGTCGAGGACTTCTCTTAACAGTGACATTCCGACCTCGTTCGAAGTGTGTGTTTTATCAGTGTGTACAATGGGAGTATGTGAAATATTTAAACCTGTTCATGAACACACTGCAACGCATTTGAAGCGAGTGGTAGGCGGCGCACTTAAGATGGCACTTCTGAATGCCGCCTTGTCAAGAATGATAAACACATTTTATCGGGCGTGTAAACAAGCGGCAGAACGAAAGAAATGAGCTGAAAGTGTGAAAAATAGGGCTTCGAAAATATTCACCTTATGGCAAATGAACTGTATGCAGGCTGAAGTCTGTGAGTGAGTGAGGTTTTCAGCGCTGGTGAGGGGTGACATGAAACGAGTATGAAGCAGCGCCGGAATGAGAGGGCGGGGAAAACGAAAGATCCCGAGAAAACCCGCCGACCAACGGCATCGTCCGGTTAGATTCCCACATGCGAGAATCCGGGGACCGGCCCCGCCGAGAATCGAACGCGGATCGCCTTGGTGGCAGGCGAATGGTCTGACCATTCGGCCACCGCTGCCCCTTGGCCGATGTCTGTATTGTGCAACTAAACATAACAGGAGACTGTAGAATCTAGGTAAATGTACCAAAACATAAACAAAATTCATTCATTAATAACATAATGTACCCCGTGTTATATCTATAGTTTTTAGTAGTTCTGAGAACACATGCTGTTTACTTGCTGTAGGCCTGCATGTTTGACACTTCAGTCAACATATTTGATACTAACATGATCCGGAGATGTAAAGTCCAACATTATGTACTGCAAAGTTAAGTTTGCATTATACAAATGTAAGTGCCTGTATTACAACTGTGAAAGCTTACAGAAGCTAATTGAAAGAGAGGGTAGCTTCATATTTTGTCTCTCTCAGACACACACATGCTTCTGTAAGCAACTTTGCTTTTTTCCCCTCCCCTGCCTCATCCCTCCGAAACTAGCACATATCGCTGCAAGCAGGCACTGACCGTTGTTATAATAAGCAACCTGCTGAGGTTAGGTAGGTGTGTCCAGTCACATGACCAGGTTTGCTCGGTCACCAGGTTATTGAAGTCTGTTAGCAATTTCAGGATCTCATCACTTATTGCTAGAGCCACTATTTTATCGCTAAAATATTTTGGCACCAGTTGGCGTCAACGTCTTACGTGCACACCGGCAGTTCTGCTTCACAGTTATTGGCGGCGTGTCTTTGTTCAGAAACGTCTCTCATTTGACTGCAGCAATCATAATAAGGTTTTTGTGACACCATATACATATGTAGAAACCCAAGACAGACGTGAGCTAGCACATCCAATCACCGACTATGAAGCAGAGCTGCAAATGTTGAATTGAAATCAAATGGGGCAACAATATTTTCGTCACAAAATTGGAGCTATACTTATTGTACGCTTGAAAACTACTCCGGTTTGATCACACACCAAGCTGAATTAAGGCTCGGTTTCAGTCGCCATATTGAATTTTATTATTTTCATTTTTTTTTAATTCTGAGAAGAAAATTGTTAAATATGTGATTATAGCTCAAATTCTATTTACATTTCGCTACGGTACACACCTTGCGATTTAGCTGTTACCATATAATTACGCCGCAATTTGTCGGGTAAATTTTTTTATATTCATAATTTACCCGACAAATTGCGGCGTAATTATAAGTTAGCAGCTAAATCGCAAGGTCTGTACTGTAGCTAAATGTAAATATTATTTGAGGTATAATCACATATTTAACAATTTTCTTCTCAGAATTAAAAAAAAAAGTGAAAAATAATAAAATTCAATATGGCGACTGAAACCGAGCCTTAAACATCGCCCTGCCCATGCTAATCTGGTGACCTAATAGAGTAAACCTACCCTACTTCTTATTACTAGATTTCGTACTTAAGTTCCAGAAAAATAAATACTATTAAACAATTTAATTGTTATCGCGTTACGTATTACCGTATCTACATATGCCTGCTCTCCGTAGGTAACGTAATGAACTCTCTGTTCAGATCCTTCCCAGTTTTGTGGAACCCTCAAAGTGTTTATCAAGATATTAAGGCATATAATGATATATGGTCATTTTACTCTAGACATGAGAGGAGGTATGGGCACATCTGAGGAGTAGAAGGAGGCAATGTGAAAGTGGTCTGTCTCGCTTGACAGGTTGACCAGATGCTGCGCAGCTAGGTACTATACGACAAATGGTTCGCCATCTATGGCTCATCACATCTTATAGTGGCCGGTGTATGTCGTAGCATCTGGAACAAGGCCGTGCAGCGGCAATCATTACCCGCCATTTTAGATACATACGGTTTATGACGCAAGTTGCAGACAAATAAGTTTAACGACATTTCACGCCCAACCTTAGAGCCGTTTTAAGCACTATGAAGTGTTTTCATTTATATTCTTGTTAGTACATTTTTAATTACGTACGGTAGTCTGAAAAGGTTGGAGGGCTTATAAACAATATTTTTAATGAACATTGTGTCTTAACAATGACAATCCTTCCTTATTCGAAGAGTAGCACATGTGGAATAGTTTCGTAAAAGAAACGTGTATTTTCGAACACACTGCAACGCATTCCAACGCGTCATAGACGACACCCTTAAGGCGGGGTGTTGTAGACAATTTTCTTGTATTTTCAGTCTTTGAGCCATAACATCTATTGAAATTGTATTATCAAAATTTTCTCTTCGACAAAGCTAGGATATATCCTTGATAAAGTACTTGACATAAATAATAATAATAGAATTTCATCATTAATTTGCCATGCAGAATCATTGCAAGAAGATTATAGGTTAACTTCCAAGAATTCTGTTGCAGTGATTCTGCATGAGATATTAATGAAAGATTCCATTATTTTTTGTGCCAAGCAGTTCACCAAGCATTTATCCTATGTTTTGTCGAAGAGACAATTTGTATAGTACAATTAGAATAAATGTTATGGCCCGAAAACTGAAAATACAATACAATTGCCTGAGACTCCCCTTAAGTTCTCCAGCATACAGCGACACATTTAAGCACTATAATAATAGAAGGGTAAACGCAAGTCCTATGAGCTGACAAAAGATTAAGTCAATAAAAGCAAACAAAGCTATCTGAGTTGTACTTGACCTACTGAGATAAAAAGATAATGGGCACCGCAGGTGATATATGTTGGATGTCAAGAAACCTTACTCAGAGTATGGTTAATAATAGAACACACTAGAAAGAAAATGTGTTTTCTTATAGGAGAGTTTGGCACAGGGAAAAGTTTTGCCGCGAGTTGCGCTGTTGTGGCTAAGAGGTGTAATAAAATGCGAGGTCGTAGTACAATTAATTCTAACTAGGTTTGTCAAGGAGCGAAGTCATTCAATTTAATTTTGAAGTGAACAACAAACCAATTTCGGCTTTTAGATTATCAACTTGGTGTAACTTTTTATTCAGGAAAGCTCTGTTTTGGTCAGATTACACCCCGTACCGACACCAGCGCTCAAGCGGCTGGAATTGTCCATTGCCAAACTAACACCGTTGTGCTGATTAACCTGTGTTAGAGTTAACTTTACTCGGGGAAACGTACAATCATATACGCATTCAAAATATTTTATTTTAAATCGTAAAAATAGGAGGGGAAGTCAGGACGTAGTTGTGGTGATAGATTGTATAAAAGTTAGTCGATAATGTTTATTCAATTTCTCCGTAAATGTAATATTGTTGGAGTATTACTGTTGCCCTTAAAATCGCCGTTAAGAATAATTTTTTTAATTTTATATATATATATATATATATATATATATATATACATACCGTAAAACGGAGTGATTAGAAACACTGGGGTGAAAAGAAACAAAATTTTAAAGCTAAATTTTCAGTATTAATTCTGTTTTAAAAATTCTGTTGTTAGGTAGGCAAGTTAAAACACTTTACAAACAGTAGTTTTATAATAATTATAATTTTTTTAAGCAAAATATGTTGCTAGGAATTGATTTCTAATTTTGTTTCTGTTCACCCCAGTGTTTCTAATCACCCCATTTTACGGTATATATAATTTAATCAACGTCTATTTTCATCAGGGTAGTTATTTCTCCCGTTTATGTTAACTGTACAGACAAATTAAAAACTTAGTTTTCTTTATATATCTTCACAACATAAAATTAACATATTTTGTGCTTGAGTCATCCTACTGAAGGTATATATTTTGCTAACAGTTTGGAAATAAAATAATTTTACCCCTTGGAATTATTAGTATACAGTTTATTGCCATGCTTTCATTGCCAGGAGCGTGGTCACGGCAAGAGAATTACTGTTTGATGCAGGACACGTGAATAAAATAAAAAGGGGGGGGTGCGGAGGGTGGTCACGGGTCTGCTTGCCCCAGACAACATTGACCCAGTTTTCGGCCCGGGGTACTGGCCCGTGGCGACGCTGTGGCTGATGGCGCTTGTGTGTATGTTAGCGGGGGAGGGGGGGGGTTGGTTGATGCGCAAATAACAACCTACTACTTCCCCCCTCCTCTTCCCCCTCCCACTCAGTATACTCTCGTTTACGACTTGTTTTCCTCGCCGAACCGAACGGTCCCTTTGGCGCCGACCCCACAACCCGCATCGCATATCGCGTGTGTGACTCCCAAAGGTTTTTTTTTACATAACTACACATGTTAACGACTTGCTGATCATTTACCGTTCTCCAGAGGTTGTTTTTTTTTGGGGGGGGGGGGGATATCCCGTTTCCCCCGTCTTTGCGTTCCGTAACTGCTCCTGCCCTGTCTCACCCGCGTCCATGGGCACAGACGACTAAGTTAGTGGACGTGCGCAGGAGGTGCAAGAGATTGTAGTAGCCACCTCTAATGTGGAAAACTGTCCTCCAGGCTTGTTGAATGTGTATGCCTCTTCAGGAGAGTTTGCTACAAGATGGACATTTTTAACAATGGTTTGCTACAAGATGGACATATTTAACAAATCTGTATGGTGTTAATGCGCTTCTAGCGAAGAAATTTGTTGCTTATTTTTGTTTTGAAAAATCAGTGACTATAAGTTTGTAGAAGCAATAACAACGTAGTGTAAATATTACAGTATATGTTTGCTTCAAATAGTAATTTTTCTTTTATACATTTTCTAAGTAAATATTAATTATAAATTTCTTTTAATATGCTCTTACGATGATGATGATGATATCCGCTGTATTTAAAATCAACAGAATTGTCATAAAATATTTCGTAGTTTATATACTTGTGTTGCAACACGTATCATGTGGTATGTTATCCCAGAGAAACCTGTATATCTGCCTGCATGCATGTAGGATGCTGCCAGCAAATCTGGATCGTATAGAGTATAGTTTATATCGTGGCACAAGGCCTTCAGGGCCAGCTGGGCGACGGGGGGAGTGTCTGCTTTCACCCCGGCTATCTCTCGTTCATGGTTGCCCTGCCAGCAATGTTGTCTGCAGCGGAGTCTCTACCAAGATATTTCCTGTAAAACCTATGTGTGCTCCTATACGCATATGTTCATAAATAACTTATCTGGTAAAATAGTTTCTTTCCAAGGGTGGTAAAAAATTATCTGTAGATGTCACTTTTTACTTGAATCCTAGCGTTATGTCAGAGAAAAAATATAGTATTGAATTTGAAACTAGTCGCCTGGGACAAAACTTTCTTTGGCCTTTGTACCGAGGAGAAATGTCACCGTCGAAATGTTTGTAACAGAGGAAACTTAAATTTTGACCAAAACTGTATGACTGGATTTATTTGCTTGGACATACTCTATTGCGAAATAAATGACTGTCAAAAGAAACTAAAAATAAGACAAGAAAAACATCAATAAGCAGAGTATGCTTTAGTCATCAGGATACATATACAATATGAAATTCCAAAATTGGAATCGGGTCAGATAAAACAAGGAACCAACAGAAAATAAATGAAATAACAAAAATCTAAAAAAGAAACCTTAGTCTGCTTATTGATGTTTTTCTTGTCTTATTTTTAGTTTTCTTTTAACAGTCATTAATTTCGCAATGGAGTATGTCCAAGCAAATAAATCCAGTCATGCACTCCCATTGCACAGTTCTTTCAAAGATCAAAACTGTATGTTGTGCAAGCCTGAACAAGTTCTTTTTTTATTCCGATGATAAAATACTTTTGAATTATGCCCTTCAAACAATGTTCGTCGTTTCTCGAATATAATATTTGGTGGCTCAGAGCCAAACAATTTCTTTCAAGCTACAGGCGTTTGTAGTTCTACTGAAGATTTTCCCGGTGGCTGGTTTTACAGATATTTTCTTTGTAAAAGTACAAAATAAATTACATTATAATTGTTTAAGTTGAGTCCGCAGTTGGAAAAAGTAAATGTTGTAAGAGCCAAAATGTGTGTACGAAAGAAATGAGAGAATAGCGTTGCAAGAGTCTGCAGACACGTGGAAGGAATAATTGGCTGATGCACGTAAAAACCATCAATGGAATTATTAGGATTTAAATAATATAATTTGACTGTTATGCATCCCAAGACTATGCGCCAATTTTAAGTTATTAGTAAAACATGATGCGAGTTTGTTTTTTTTATTTGAAACAGTCTTACAAAAAGTATATTAGTTATATAAATGCAATACTCGTAAGCACAGGATATATGGTTGTAAAATACTTTTTATAAGACCGTTTCAAAACAAAAATATATTTTATACCAAGCTAGCAATATTGTCGCTTAGTGTACTGATGCAGAACACCGTCCAGTCATCTTGATACAAGAAACCTAATTAAGTTATGTATATTTGTGCACGTATTTAAATTTTCCACGCCACAGAAATGTTATTAACTTAGTGCTTGTAAACTATTTCCGACTCTATTATTTCTGTCGTGTTAAAATTTGTATACTGTTTATAATGTGTACCGTTCATGTGACAGGAAACACACAAAGTAATAATTCAAGTACTTAATTAACTAAAACGTTCATTAAATAAAAGTGCAGCAAACCCGTATATGAATTTCCCGGAACTTGTTCCGAAGATGGTTTCGCGGTGTAACCAGTAATTTAAGTTCTCGACATATATGCTGCTGAATGAGGTGTTGACAAGATTCTTCTTTGATTTGTGGTACGTTGGTGGTTCTGTATAAAAAAAGGGGGAGGGCGCAGTACATTCATACTCGAACTAACATGGTTTGATTGCCAATAATGTAGGAATAAAAATGAAAATGTCGTTTTCGTGTGTGCTGTTCGAACCTGCAACTTCAGGGAACGAATTCAGTTTGTGCTGACGCGGTCTTCTTGCGCGATCAAATTAAACGACGCGCAGTGAAATTGGAGAGTAAACTTTGATGGGGATGGGGCATAATAAAAACTAAAGATGATAGAATCTTTTTGTGAAAGTATTGAGGATTTGTTCTTTATGTTGCCGTCGTCAAAATGCATTCGGAAACTTCTCAAATCTCAGACACGCAGTGATGAAAGGTAATACATGTTCACGTGGGTGTGTCTGAAAAACGTCGGTGTAACGCGGTGAATGGAATACTCGTAAAATATATATTATGTATATTATTATTTTTTTCAAGAAAGCAGTGCACTCTTTGTGCTTTGTGTATGTGTGTGTGACTATATACACAGGATATTAATGAATGACGTTTAAAACTCTTCGTCACGCTATAGGGGATGCTAAGACGTGTAAAATGATATAGGACACTTGGTGTCGCAAATGCTGGGAAATGCCTGAAAAAGGTACGCAAGTTGTGATATGAGAGGTTCAAAATCTCTGTTGAGGGATGTAGCAAATAATTATTTTTGAGAAGTCAACCAGTGCATAAAATGGGCAGATCTGACAATTCATCGGGCCGCAAATATGTTATATGTTATATGTGTGTGTGTGTGTGTGTGTATGTATATATATCCCGCTGAAGTCCCTTCGGTTCGATTCCGTTGGCGTCACCTGCATGCCACCACTGCCGGACTAGCAACTTTTGTAGTACTGTGATTAACTGCTAATAGAAACACAAGCCTAGAGATTGGCTATAGTGAATGGGGAAATGTCACGAAATGTTCCAGTTACCATTCAAACATAGTATTCATATCTCACAGACACAACTTGTGTCCGTTTTTCAGGCACTTCCCAGCAGTTGTGACACAAAGTGTCCTGTATCATTTTACTCATCTCATCTTAGCATCCCCTACTGCGTGACAGAAAATTTTAAACGTAATTCATTAACACCCTGTATGTGTATATGTGTGTGTGTATATATATATATGTATGTTGGTATATATGTATGTATGAACTCGATTAACTTAGAGACAGTTTGACCGATCATAATGAAACTTGGCATATGTCTGTATTTTTTCATGGAGGAGGTTTCTATGCTATTCATTTAACTCTAACTCGCCACTGGTTGGTGCTCCAACCTTCAACTTCTTTGCCGTTTAGCCGATTTCCGTGAATATTGGTAATATATACTGTAATCGAAAAGGGGTGGGGGTGAATGGGCAGAGCGAAACACCCAAAAAAATTATTATTGGAAAAATATATAAAGGGGCATTGCAACGCATGCCGGGTACAGCTAGTATTACATATTTTAAATTAATAATTTGGCCCCGTAAAACTGCTGCGACGTGATTCATTAGACGTAATTGATAATTCCAAAATCTTGTGTGTTTTGACATTCAAGTGGAGAAAAATCGTAACTTTATACATGTATGAAGTATTGTTAGTTTCTCTTCACTTGAAAACCTTAACAGGCGTATTTGCAAGTGAACTTAGAGCAAAAATACAAACTGTCAGACACTTCACACCATCGCGCATCTGTTGTTCCGCCCGCGACGTGTACCCTTCGACGAAAGGGGGGAAAAAGGGACGGGGGCATGTTTGCGTTATTGAAAGCACGGCGGGATTGTTCCCTCCCACTTACTGGGGGCGGCAGAGAGCGGAGGCGGGACTGTACGGCAGTCCATGATAGAGAGAGAGAGAGAGAGAGAGAGAGAGAGAGAGAGAGAGAGAGAGAGAGAGAGAGATTCCAAAAGGAAAGCCTCTCCACGACTGAAGTGAAGACCTCATAGTGGGCACAACTGTGCCGAGCAACAGTGTGCTAAGGCTCCAACTACGTCTGCTTCAACGATAGTAATTTCTTATTCATGAAATGCATCAGATAAGGAAAACTGTTTCAAAGTTTTTTTTAAAATTGTTTGTAGTATGTACTTAGTCTCATTTTTTCTAGACAAATAATTCATTAATGAGAATTTTAATTTCATAATTGGCTGAAACCATTAAAGATTTGTCTTGAAAAAAAAATAGTTAACATGTTATACACTGTGTTTAACAAAATTGTGCAACAGTTTTTCGAAATCTGCTCTCGTTTAGGATTTAACAAATAACTTTTGTGAAAACAGTAGAAATTATTGATCATGGCCTTAAATTATATTCGGCGGTGCTCGTCCATTTTTTATTATATTGCTTTCGTACAGAAACCAATTTTTCAGCATTGAGAAGCGAAAAATATTGCTCTAGGAATATCAAAATTCAAATGTTTTGAAAAAATTATAAATTATGACAAAGTATTTTCGAGTGTCGCTGTGATATCGAAAATACTTATTTGTTCATAGTTTTTAGAGTATTTAAAAAGCGCCATAAAAGAGCCCATAGCAATGGGGGCATTTCCGAGATCCAGTCAGTTGGGGGGGGGGGTCCAGGGAACATTGGCTCGAGGTGTATTGGGGCACATGTAATATAATTTGACTCGCAAATCCCTAACCTTGTGGTAGTTAGGACTATGTGGTGGTAGGCAGTGTCCTTAACAGTAATTGGTAAGGGTGTTGGGGGGGGGGGGGGGTGGCTCCCTGCAAAATTTTAATTTTGTTAGTAGTTTTTATATTTGTACAAGATATGGTTTGTATCATGAGTGTTTTTCACTGCAATGAATATGTTCTTACTTTAATAGTTTTTTAATAGCAACGTGTAAATTCAAAATTTGCATAAAACGATTTTATACAAGAATCGAAAACCAACTGACTTAAAGATATGAGATATTTTACAGTGAAGATTAGCGTCACGCGGTACGTTTGGACATGTATAAATACGGAAGTTTTGTATTTTTGAAAAATTACTGAATTTTAAACTAAAAAATTTTCAATTTTCGGCAGTTTATATAAAATATAAAAATTAAATGCAATGTTTCGGAACATGTTTTCACGTAGCCCGTGGCACTGTTTTCCAGCAATAATTATTTCATTTCTGTATGTTTGTTGGTTTTGGTTTCTTGTGTAAAACAGTTTTATGCAATTTTGTGTTTTAATATACTGTTCTACAAAAATTTGAAAGCTAGAATATTTTCGTTATTATAAAAAAGTAGTCACAATGTACTTCTACGTAACAAACCATATCTCGTACAAACGTAAAGATTATCAAAACAATTAAAATTTTACGTGAACTTTCCCCTTAAGGGCACCGCCTACCTGCTTGCTAGGGGCTCAGAAATGACGGACACGTAAGGACGACCTTGAAACGCTCATCAAATGCCGTATCGCCTCAACGAGCCAAGCGCTGAAATACCGTGCAAGGTTCCCGCCGAATCGTTTTTACTATGAGACACTAAGCGGTGACCATATAATTTTATTGTTGGAACCTATAGCAAAGTTCAATGCAGGTCGCAATCTGAGTTTCGCATACATCCTGTTAGTACATTTTGAAGTACGGCAGACTGGAAAGTCCGTTTTTAGCCATATCGGAGGGCTTAGAAACAGTGTTTTTAATTAGCATAGTGTCGTAACTGTGTGGTTCCGACCTTGTCTGAAGTGTGTTTTCTTCTCGTACGTTGGCGCAATGGACACACGTGAAATAGTTTCGTAGAAAAAACCTGTTTACGAACACACTGCAACGCATTTGAAGCTTGATGTAGACAGCCGCCTTAAGGTGGCTGTGACTGTGTTTTTTATACGTGGTTCAAGATAAAGTGAACACTTTTGAAACCCTAGTTAGTAATTTCCTCTCTGAAAATTTATATTGCGACCCACCAATAATAGTTTCTTCCTATTGGCGGTTCATTTTCGTTAATTTGTGTTTGCGCATCCGTTCTGCGCATGTCTACTTTCCCTTGTTTTCCCCGGTTCTTGCGACGATTTACGTTATTTTAGATTATATTAAAACATTAGAAAACGTATGATCTATTTGAAAGGTCTTGTTTGGTTGGGAAAACGACAACAATATATGTAAAACCGGTATTGTTCCGCGACTCGCGCATGCACAAATAAACACACTCGCCGTTCTAACCAGCCAATACATACCATGGTAGTCTCATCTATTACTTTCATGCTCTTTGGAGAGCCCACAAGCTTTCGTGCCTACCCAGGCGTTACTCGTGTGTAAACCCATTTCTTGTGGCCGAAAATTGTGTGAATGGGTGCTATTGTGATTCTTGTTAGGCACGAAACTCTTGGTACACTCTAAATCTGAATTAGTGAATATTCACTGTTTTACCAGTTGTTTTCAAAGAACAGTATATACTTATTGAATCAGTGAAAAATTACTGGAATATCTGTGGACATTCACTAATTAACTTGTGGAATGTTGGCACTCTTTATCGGAATCAGTGAACAGTCACCAATTTTACAGTGGTTTCTCACTGATTCGATTTGTTAAAACTGCTCCATCCATCGGCGTGAATCGGTGAATATTCACTAATTCAGATTTAGAGTGTAGGGAATACGTACAAAGGCATAGGCGAGGGTATAGGCGGTTAGAATATGCCCTTATTTAGTATACATCATAAAATTATAGGGTCTTCACTATTTGTGCCATATAGGTGGTTTATCGGAGATAATACTGCACTTGTGAGCCTAGAGGCTGGGATGAGGGGCGATGTGCGTAATGTATCGTCCTTACTGCTTCCGCACTTCTAGGCCTCGGACGCGCAAAATTCCACCACCCAGACGTCCATCTTAACTCGTTCATGAACAAGCGGGAATATAATTAACAGTGCCTTGAAGTCAAACGGAAAGTTTTAACACTCCCGCGATAAATTATTAACTCTTGCGCAAGAGTGGACTCTTAAAAACAGTGCTATGTGCCAGATTGTGCATGTTTCCAGCGCTGGTGATGGGTGATACCTAAGCAAAGACTGAAACGGGGAGGGGGAATCAGAATATCTCCGAGAAAACCCACTGACCAACGGCTTCCTTAAATCCGGGTCGACCCCGCCAGTTAACACCAAATGCAGAACCAGCTGTGTGACATACAGTGTGAAAAGGGGCAACTAACTTGTGTATAGGGATAACACTATAGACATCGCTACGAAAAGTCATTACTAGGTTAACCCGAGTAGAGTAAAATTTAATCTCCAGGCGTTTAAAACGGGTTGCGAGTGAAAAAAAAGGGAAAAAAGAGAACCTGGTTAACCTCGTGTGATTAGGGAGCACGTGACGTAAACATGGACCCTGTTCGAATTGGCCGTCTAAGGGCCCTTACCACGCTTCAGCCCCTTGAAAAATGCATCGCGGAAGTGACGTCACCCACGCCGCTGTTCGAATTCACAGCAAGGGGCTCATATGCGCCGTAGAATGTCCCCTTCAGCTAAGGGGATGAGCCGTTTACCCTTCTCGTGCCCTACGTCCGATTTCACAAAATGCAGCCTTCGTCATGAAAGGAACAAGGGCTTAGGGCTCAAGGGGAAGTGATCAAGGGCACGTTGCACTGAATTCGAACACGGCCATGGTATGATATTTAACGGTGCACGTGGGCGCCGTAGTAAAACAATGAACTTCCACTCGAGATGTCTTGGGCTAGGTTCCCAACCCGTGTGCGTCTACGGCTTTCTGTGATTGCTCCAGATGAATGTCGGGATTGTTCTCAATTACAGGCCGTGGTCGATTCCTTCCCTGTTCAAGATAGGTCGGTGTGCTTGGTTGCCGTACTCGTGGTGACGTGACCCGATCCGAAAACTCGTGTACCGGACTCGTCGGCAGAAAAAGATGGTGAATTTCCTCGTGGGACGGTTGGTTTACTCAGCGGACTCAAGTTTTTTTTTCTTCTCCGAGTCCATTAGCACGTCCTTGCTCGGCGAGAGAACAGTCGGCCGTGGAAACACTCTCATGTGGGTTCCACAACAGGTACTCCCGGCCAAATGCTAGCCGAAACTGCTAAGGCGCCGTCTACCACAGATGTGTTGCAGTTTGTTCGTAAATACTGTTTTTTACGGAACTATTCGACATGTGTAGAGCCCACGATTTTTTTCAGCGAAAATAATTCTGCAACAGTTTGTTCCAATGCCTTATGTGCACATTCGCAGCCCAGCTTCATGGTCAGTGATTGGCTGTTTATAACTTTCAGCGTCTAGGGTTCTACCCGCAAATCACAGACGTGTAGTGTCGCAGTAACCTTGTTCCTCTTGGCACAGTCAAATGAGCCACGCCTGTGCAATAATACATTCTACCAATAACCATGAAGCAGATCATCATATGTGCCTTATTGTGTCAATGTACGAAAAGAAAATACGTTTCAAATGATGACGCAAATATAGTTTCAAAACATCACGTCAATATGGAAAAGTATTTCGTAGCCCCTTAAAATGGCTTAAATCTTTTTCAACCGGTCAAATCTGAAAACGACTCACGGGATTCGTGTGAAACTATTCTACAAAGGTGCGATTGACTTCTTTGTAAACTTTTTCACCAACAAGTGTCAGTCAGGCGAGTGATCTACGATATCACTGCACGCCGTTTCAGTGTCTTGTGGTAGAGGCGATACTGCGCCAGATGAGCCGGTCAACATCGCCCTTGGCGCCGTGCCTCACTCACACAAACACACGGCCAGTAGGCGGGCGCCTCAAGGTACCTGCTAACTGGATTGTTATCCGCGGAGTTTAAATTGTGAATATACCCTAAATGTTAAATTAATTACAATTGGTCAAATTTTAAACCAACTATTTAAACGAATATTATGTTGTACCTAAAATTTCGCAAGAAATGTTGGGGCAGAAAGGACTTACCGAAGAAGGGTTGTTCACTTATATATATATATATATATATATATATATATATATATATATATATAGCCTATGCTATTATTTATATTCCTAAAAGGTCCCAATGAACACAAACGTTTTAAGTGTGAAATTCTATAATACAGAAGAAGCAAATATAAACAATAAACTACATTAAAAATATTAAAATTTAGACTAACAGTTTTGCACAGTTTTGAGTACTCTTCCAGAAATACATTTTTGTTCGAAAGACATTAGATAATAATTATTAATATTTTTTTAACATTAATTTACCCATTTGAACCAGATTGGCTATTTTGCACGATCAGGACGTGGAAACACACGAGCAATAAGGACAATTTTTACTCACTCGCCACCACAAAGCACTTAGCGCTCATTGGCGTGAAGTCTTCCCGTCATTGTAGACACATATTTTAAATTAAAACTATGCAGTGTGCCTTAAAAATTTTGAATTTTGTTAAACTATTTTAGCCATTCCTATTCTCCTAGATTATATATAAAGATAGACATTTGTTTTGGATTTGTAATGTTAAGACCCCGTAACATGTTCAATTGTTTATCTTTGCCTTAATGTTAATTCCAGTAAGAGTTTCATAAAAATATATTAATAACTGCTTTGAGAAAAGAAGAATATTGCGACAGGAAAAATATTAGAACATTTTTATAAGTATGTTTTATTTTAGTGGGTGTTTTTTTTTTTTAAAGGAATGACAACATTTATTTAGTTACAATTTTAAGGCATTAAAAAAAGAGTTTTAAAATACTTTGACAACGTGTGCATCACTGGAAAGAACAAAAAATCGTTCTTGACATAACTTCGACAAGTATGAAGTCACACCGATTATAATTTAACATGTAAATTCCTATTCTTTTTTCGCAGCGATGTAGGTGGCGCCATAAGTTTTTATCCCTCGACTTTTAATCGAAAACTGCGTGATACTTAGGTACACTTATGTATGAAAAACACGCGGAGTTGTACATTGTAATTCTTCTATAAGGAGACATCTTAGCAACAACCCTGACTCCATTTAATATATTATAGATCGCATGCTTCCCCGGCTGTTGTCTGCATGTTCTAGGCTTTTCGGATTCAGCCGTGTCACTACTTTCTTCTTTCGGCGTTTTGGCAGTCGTTGCAGCTGCCATCGTCAGGAAGTCTGTTGATCAACTCAAGTCACTAGTTATCCAACACACACTCTGAAGATGGCAGCTACAACGGCTGCCAAAACGTCGAAAGACATGAAAGTAGTGACACGGCTGAATTCCAAACGTCAGGAACATGCAGACTCCAATTATGAAACAAAAATAAGTATGTTCTGCATTACATCATCGTAAACACCCTCCGCCAACAGACACCCCGTAGGAATGTCGACGTTTTAAATTTTTATTTGTTTAAAATATATATTTTTAAAAAACTGTTATCACTGGGCATGACGATTTAACACAAGAAGATATACTGATTTGTAAACTACGTCGGGTGTGGCAATACGTCGTTAAGTTGGACTAATAGCTCAGTCGTGGAAAGGGAAATTTATTCAGCCAGCCGTTGCACCAGACAAAACGATGACGTAACAGCGTTGGATGACGAATTTACCACTACCCATTCTTGTTTTGTTATGTCCGAAGTGGAGCACTTGTACATCTCGACAAAATTCACCACGATCTTCATCGTTGCTTAGGTGTACAAGGGCAGAAATCATATGGATGTCTTGACGGCGCATTTAAACAGAATGGAAGGTTTAAGGGAGGAGTTCACCGAAAACTGTAATTGTTTTGAAAATTAATTATTTTATGTATACGTGGAGTGGTTTGTTTTATAGACAAACGTTGCAACAATTTTTTACTGTAATGAAATTTTTTTAGCTTCCGTAGTTTTTGTATGATAGTATGTTTAAGGCCAAATTCGAATAAAACGTTTTTATGCAAGAAAGGAAAACCAACTTACTGAAATGAAAAAAATTCACACTGAAGAACAGTGCCATGGACTATGGCATGAGATGTATAAAAACCACACAAATTAGTTTTTTGTATTTACATTTTTTTTAAGAATTAGCAAATTTTTATTTTATATTCATTATTTCCTTTAAATACAAAAAAATATATGCGGATTGTATAAACATGTCTTTTCGTAGGTTGTGATACTTTTCTTCAGTTTTATTTTTTTTTATTTCGGTAAGTTAGTTTGTTTTCCTTTATTGAATAAACCGTTATATACAAATTTTGACTTTAATATGCTATGATAAAAAGCTATGAAAGCTAAAGAGTTTTCGTTGCAGTAAAAATAGTCACAATATATGCCTACAAAATAAACCTTACCTCGTACAAATATAAAACTTATTAAAACAAAAATTTTCAGTGAACCGCTCCCTTGTGCGAGGGTTTATGAGTGTGATGTCATCTGAAAGAATTTTTGTTGCAAATTATGAATAGGCCCTAATGTGTTGAATCACTCAGAGTATATGTATATTACAGTGATTCTTGCTACGAGAATTGTTGTGTATGCATGTGTGTATGGGTTGATTCCTTCATAAAAGCGTGTTTTGTCCTGTGGGGGAGATTGTTTTTATTTTCCAGAGTCGGTGTCATTTTGATTTCAATAGAGTTAAGGTTTAAATCGTATTATGTGCTTGGCGTTATGCCGCGTCCCCCGGCTTAGTGCTAAGCACCACGGATTGTTTGCATGTTTCAACTAGACCTCCTGTTGTGGTCGGGATGTTTCGCAGCTGGCTCTTATAAAGCATGAATTTACTCCCGCCTAAGCTGGTTTCACGCTGTTCACGGCTCAAATTCAATCATTTTGAACGCGCGAAGCGAAGCCTGCTCAAGGAAGAACAGAACAGTGAATGGTTTAGTCTAAACTTCCATTACGTGGCGTTTGATTTCATCTGAGCCCTGCCCATCACAGGGAGGTTTACGTGGTTTTCCCAACGTGCATCAGTGATGGAATAGCTGACTGCAGACCGAATGCGGGATATCTCGTAATCGGCGCAAATGTATCATCGGTGTTGTTGGGATCAATGAGTGACGCGAGTTAAGGGTGTTTAAGTACGTTTAATATACAAATTTAGTATTTCTACGAAACAATATAGTATTAGTTTTGTTGACTATACTTGCGTGTACAGTTTCCTCTTACGAAACAAATTTAGCTAGCATAGTTTTTATCACAATGGTGCTTCAGAGTCAAAATCCGCTTGTTACGCTGTCATGCAAATAGTGAAAACCAGTTGTAGGCCTATTATTTAAATGAAATAATGCACAGTAAAATGACATTTCGTAGGCTACGTAACCAAATTTTACAAAAATTCACAGTGAACATCTGTATTTTAAATAATTGTTGAATTTGCAACTTTTTCCTAATCTTCTATGATTTTTTTATATTAAAAATATTACGTTGTGAGTTTATACATGTTCGGTTACTTAGCCCATGTAATGTTATTTCACAGTAAATTATTTTCAAATGAATAGTCTAAGTCAATTGGTTTTTACTATTTGTATGACAACATAAGATGCAAATTTTGACACACCATGATGAGAAAACTATGCTTAACTCACAAGTACCGTCTACAAAACTAACGATATTTCATGAAAATGTAAAATTATATTTTTCTACCACTTGAACACCCTTAACGCGTATCGATTACTAGGGACCTAGTAATTCGTGTGATTCAGTCGGCCACGAACCTTCATGTGTTGTCATCTATGTGTGTGAAGTCTTTACAGAAGTTTGGCCACACTACCGCGGAAGCATTTTCTGTGACAAGCCATGACATTGCAGGCCAATGAGAGATGTTCAACGAGTCTATAGCTATTTGAAGTCTAATCTGCTTATAGAAAATAAGACGGTTAACATACGGTTACAGTTCGACTTGGAGCTGCAAGGTTTAGTGGTCCCTCGCTCCAGCCACAATGATCCAGGTACGAACCGAGTCCAGGTGGGATTACTCCCGATTTTCGAACCATGCGGGAAACGTAGTGGGCGGGTTGGGGTTCTCCCGTTTACCCTCAGTAGCTTAAAGTCAAGACTTTAGCCTGGCAAATCTTCGAACAAGCATTTGCGTCGGTCGTATTTTATCTGAGTAATAAACAGACTTGGAAGTGTTTTACAAGTAACTGTATAGAAGTTGATGCGTTGCAGCGCCATATAGTAGCAAGTTAACGAGGTTAGAGTAAAATTGATAGCATAAAAACCTTCTCCATGAAAAAACTTTATTTTGCAAGCTTCATGGTAATCAGCCAAATAGTGTCCTAGTTAATGGATCTCATACATTTATATGTGTGTGTCATATACTATTTATAAAATATCTGGATATATATTAACCTGAATTTAACCAACCTGAACCATACAAACATGAATATGTATTACGTATGTTTAGGTTGGTGAAATTCAGATTAATCTATATGTGTGTGTGTGTTTGTGTATGTATATATATATATATATATATATATATATATATATATATATATATATATATATATATATATATGTGTGTGTGTGTGTGTGTGTGTATGTGTGTGTGAGTTGGTGTATGTGTGTATGTATGAGATCTGTGAACTCCGTTCACCCGATCGTCTCGAAAACTGGCATACATAAATATTTGAACACAGATTATAACTTGCTTTCGCGATATCAATTTTGTTGGACGTAAACAAGTAAACTGGGTTCATAGTGTTTTTACCTAGCATTGGCAGGACAACGCCTGCCGGGTTTTGCTAGTAAATAATTAATTGGGTTCACTAAATTTGATGAATTTATAACTTTTTGTGTACATTTCCGTAGGTAAAAACTGAAGAAAAAATGGCAACGATAGGAGACATAGCTAGACGTTTTAGCTATAGGTCTCTGTAATAATATAATAAAGTAATAGGTTTTTTTTATCAGAACACGAAGTAGGCTACGCGGGCTCTAGGGTTCAGTTTTTCATGCCCACAGCTTGCCTCATCGTCTCTTGGCGCGAGACCTACAACTGGCGTCTGTCTTACCCTCGAGGACTGGCCGACATCTGTCTACTTCACGAAGCTGAGACGAGCCAGCAATATGGCGGGAAGCCATTCGCCAATCAGCGACTACAGACGAACACGTCACAAGAAGAGCTGAGCCAATAGGGAATATTCTCAAGTACGCAGAAGCCAATCAGACGCGAATTCCAGAGCCAGCATCCCAACGAATACGCTTACATCAAACGCACCGCTACACCATTTCTCTCCTGAACACGCGCCTAAATGATACGTGCCTGACATTGAAACATAGCAGTTCGCATTATACGTAAATTACAGATACGTTTATAGTTTTATGTCAGGTCTGTGCTTTAGTGCAGGTATCGTGTTATAGTCGCTAAATCATTAAATTTCAGTCAAGCAAAGCTAATGAAGCCGAGTCATGTTATTTCAAATGCACAAATTACCCGGTATTAGTTATTATTTTAAAGGTGCATATTTGTTGGAAATTGAATCAAAACTTTGTTTACCGTTTCATGAAGTGTTTTATTACTAGGGCACGGTAGTTTTCGCGAAATGATTTTTGCAGCACTTTGTTTCAGTGTCTTACGTTAAGGTTAATTCTACTACAGGTTAGAAAGATCAATGTTATAAGTTTGGCACAGGGAAAGTTTCTGCCCTTGAGCGCTGGTATCGCTAGTGCACCAAACAGAGAGCTTTCCTGAATTTTAAGTTATATTAAGTTGATAATTTAAAACGCGAAATTGGTTCCTTTTCACTTGAAAATTAAATTAAATGACAAATATAATTTCCAAGTTTATTTATATTTAATTTTAGTACGGTTTCGTATTTATCTGGTCTCTTAGCGATTGAAGCGAAACTAGTGGCAGAAATTTTGCCTGTGCCAAGCTCAACCATAAGAAAACGTGTTTTCTTTCTAACCTGTAGTAGAATTAACCTTAACGTAAGACACTGAAACAAAGTAGTGCAAAAATATTTTCCCGAAATTTAGCGGGTCCTATTTATTATAAAATTGTACGGTAATTAGCCAGAAAAAAAAACGTTGATTGGTTCTTTGTTTCAATGCCATTTGCTTCGTGGTATTCCTGTGGCTTGAAAACGTGTTTTATTAATACTTACCCAATACAGGAACAACTTTTTTAAACTTATAAGTAGAGCCCACGATTATAATTCTGCAAAAGTTTTTTCAATGCCTTATATGCACATTTGAAGCTATGCTTCATGGTTATTGGCAGAATGCATTATTGCTAGAGACACTGGGAAATCGCGAAAATGTTAAAAATAGTCTCCAATAAACTGTCTTATATTAACCGTGACACACGTGAGCAGTTTTGGGACAAATCTCACACGCTGTGTGTCCAAGCTGTGCAGTTCTAACTGGGCCTGTTGTAGAGAGAAGAAATGCTACAAATAAACGACAGCCAATGTTAATACAAAACGTTCAGTGTTATATACATCACGTTGGAGCCTAGCAAACAGTCAACTATTCCCGCGAATTTCCAGTGTCTCTAATTATTGCACAAACGTGGCTCATTTGACTGTGCCAACAGGAACAAGGTTACTGCTACACCACACGTCAGCCAATCACCGACCGTGAAGCAGGGCTGCATATGTGCACATAAGGCATTGAAAACAAACTGTTGCAGAATTATTTTCGCGAAAAATCGTGGGCTCTACTTATAAGGAATAAAATTCACATTAAAATCTTGATGAAGTAAAATACAGTTTAAAATGGTTTTCCATTGTTTTGGTACCTTCATTTTGTTGCTCGTCGATATGTTATACCAGTACTGCAAAATATACCTACTTAAATAGATACAGAGAAATTGTCGCTGGAAATGCATAGGATTGGACTTAAAATGTTGTGAAAGTCCTTATCATTCACCATTTTTTTTCTCATTAAAAAAACTATTATAGTACTATGTGTATAGTTTTCTCTAATGTGAAATTTCCCGAGGTAAGTGAACGAGTGTCGGAGATGTGGTAGTTACCAAAATCAATCACATTGATGCGTCCAGCGTTTTCTCGCTAGCTAATATTTATGAATTTTTTTTTTTTAAATTAACAATCACTTAAATTGTTTTCGTTGAATTTTATTTATTAAACATTGATGCTACCACATGAATTTTAGTATGTGTATAAGTTATATATATATATATATATATATATATATATATATATATATATATATATATATATATATATATAAGTAAAATAATGTCAATAGTAAATAATGCTGTTAATTTAAAAGTTACCAAATATGTTCCATTTTTTTTATTTTTTTTTTGAGAAAATATTGTGCGTATGCATTTTACTATAGAGTTATAATATGTTGTTGACTGCATTAACATTGTCAAAAAATTGTCCACGGAGGTAGAAAACTTGTATTCAAGAAATATGTACCTTTGGAGGAAGTCAAGATATTAAGTAAATTAAAAGACAAAATGGTCTCAGTTATGTAAATATGGCGTCACATGGCATTCATCCAAGCGGTGGCTATAGCTACGTAAATGTATGGGAGATAAATCCGAAGCGCAGTTTCGTGTGTTCCAAAAAAAAAAAAAAATACCCCCTATGTTCATTAACCTCTAACTATGCGTTCGTAACTAAACTCAGGGGCCAAGTTTTTTTTTTTTTTTGTTACGCGTCGTATGTTCATATACCTCGTGAGAGGTTTATGTTACTTATTCACAGATGCCTCAGCACAAGTGTTCATAACCTTCAAAAGTCTCAGCGCACTGAACGGCTGCTTCAATCGGAAATTAGAGAAATATGCAGATGGACCATGACGTGTGTTCTATGTTAAGGGTTGTGAAGGGAGAGGAGACCATCATCCGCCATATTTATACATGAAAAAGTTTTTGGTTACTATAGCAACGTGTATAATTCGGTCGTGGGTCGTCCAACCATAACCTCATTTTCTCAATACATCTACAGGAACAGCTGATTACGCTCCGCCATATTGTTACGTGAATAAATAAAGTCAGAGGCTGATTATGCTCCATATGTTTTTCTCTTATCTCTGGTTTCAATTATCCAATAGCTTGTCGTCTCCTGCATATTCGTACCACCACGCATTCAGAACGCTGAATCCAATAACATTTGAAAGTAATTTGAAGCGAAATGTAGGGATAGTCTGAAACGTAGGACATACTGTCGGTGGTCCGTGCAGATTTCACATTCCGTGCATGGTTACCACACGTCCCGGTGTTCTTGTGGTGCAGGGTGGGGGGGGGGGGGGGGGGGGGGGGGGGGGGGAGAGAATTTGATGACCGCCCGGGGAGGATGATACGATTCCCTCGTCCCGGGCGAAACGCCCGCCAGTTTGTGTTTACAGCCCTGCTCGGGCTGTAAAGCGCATGCGCGGGAATCCCTAGTCCCGTAAAACCAGGGCAGACAATGTGTGTGTTTTTTTTATATATATCCAGGATATCTGGGCATGTAGCGAGCCACGTTTATGACACCCCTTTCTCCTCATTTCTTGTTGCAGGTATGTGGAGTCTGGAAGCCATCTTTGTCCCGCCTGTGCCCACGACTGCTGGTTTCACGCCCACGTAGAAGGTAGGGCTGTTATGTCAGCGGCCACATTCAGATGTTTACCATAAGTGGTTCGCGGTAAAGTGAGCCGTTTTGAAGGTCTTCCTGTCTAAGATATTAATTCAAAGATATTATTTATTGCGAGTTTGCATGCTAATTTCACAGAAAAAAAAACTGTTCTGTAGTAACCACAAAATGTTTTGTCAATATGGACCTCACCAAATTTTTTTGTGTTGGTTACAACATTTTTTGTAGTCACTAGAAAACTTTATTGGTTGCAGCAAAAAAAAAAAAATTGTGGTCACAACAAAAATTTTTAGTAAAGTTCACAACGACAAAATATTTTGTGGTGACAATAAGCTTTTTTTTTTCCTTGTTGTTTTGAATCACAATTTATTTATACGTAGGACTTTGTTTATAAAAAAAGTAGCAGGAAACCATAAATCATACTAAAGGAAGAAAGTAATTAGGGTTTGAAAAATGCTCATTTTATCCCGAACCATTTATACAATACATAATAGTTAGATGTGATGAATAGGGACCCTTGATTTTCGCGAAAATATTTCTCCATCAACTTGTGTCAATGTCTTAGTTACACCTCTGCAGTTCTGCTTCTTTGTTATTGGCAGATTGTGTTTGTGTCAAGACATTTCTCATTTGACCCTACCATTCAGAATAAGGTCACTGCGAACAACACACGTCTGTGATTTGCAGTGAAACGTTAAGACACGTGATAGTTAAATGCAGCCAATCACTGGCCATGAAGCAGAGACGCAGACGTACACACGAGACACTGAAGCTAACTGGTGCGGAAATATTTTCACCAAAAAGCAAGGATTCCTAATATTGATTTATCGCGGGAAAACTTGACTGCTTACTGGGTTTCGACGCATGTTCAGCTTATGAAAATATGACTGGCTTTGTGTTGTACGTATATCTGTTTCCCTATTTGACTTAGCCAATAAGAGTCCCGCTACTGTAATATTTGATTCATATTACTGACTTGCAAACAGCTACGTTGTTTCAGACGTATATTACAATGTTAGAAAAAAATGTCCGTGAAATTACGGAAAAGTATTGGCAAAAAATTATCCAGAAATCTTCGTAAAGTAACGGACACTCAGTTTTTCTTGATAACGGAACCTTCCGTAAAATAACGGGCAATCAGTTTTCCGCAAAAAAATTTAAATTTCTGTAATCTACTAGCACTCAATTTTCTAGAAATACTACATTTTCTTATTAGCTATGTGTTATCGAGATTCTGACGCACTATTTATTAACCTGAAAAAATTTTCATTGTTGCTGGGATTCAAACCCACGACCTTACAATTGCCAGGCAGAAGCCAAACATTGAACCACAGTGATAAGTTATGAGTAAATGAGTTCCATGCAGTGGTAAGATATCAATTTTATAAGAGACAACTTTTGTATTTGACATCCAGGATTCATAGTGATTATTAATACCACATTTCTTTTAAAGACAAACAGTAAGATACGCTTTGAAATTGTAGAAACATATTTTCATGAATTTATGGAAAGTTATGGTCAAACATCCGTAAACGGGCAATACGGACAAATTTCCGTAAACATAATATTACGGAAGCTACTTCCGTAAAATTATAGTACTTTTCTGTAAATATTTCCGTGAATTTACGGAAATTTTTAACAGTGTACGCAGTCGTATATGTCACAAGAAACTACAGTGTTTTCGTGATTATGTTGGCACAAAATATTTTCGAGCTGAATGTTAAAGCTTACATTTAAAAACAACAAAACTTCTATTGGCGAGCGAAATAACATTTTTCGTAAATTCTTTGTTGAAGATAAGTAGTGGAAATGGTCACTTCTACGACCTCGTCATTTCACCGAACTTTTTTTCCTACTCTTCCCCTTACTCCCTCCTCGAACCACTCTGCACACCTTCTCTGAAAATATTCTGTCGACTGCCGAGGTCGTAGAACTCACCTACACATCTTACCCTCTACGAAACCATATGCACCGACTGTTGGCATCCCTTTACCTTGTCCATAAGCCATATGCACCGTCTATTGGTGCAGACGAAACCCTATTGGCCATAGCGTCCAACTTTCGTCACGCGTAGTGGGGACAGGTTAAGATGTTCTGTCAACTGACAAGGTCGGAGAACTGATTCAGCCCCGATAGTAGAGTACGTCGAGGTGTGGTATCAGCCGCCCAATTTAATTATTTTATTTTAATTAATTTTTTAATTCTGAAAAGAAAAGTATAAAATTTGCTATTATAGTGTTCATTCTATTTTCCTTGCGCTGCAGTACAAACTTCGCAGTTGAACTTTTAACGTATATTTAAACTGCAATAAGTTAACCAACTTAAGAATATAAAAATAATTATTTTGATGGCGGAATAGCCTAAATATACGTTAAAATTTCAAATATTATGCTTGTATTGTAGCGCAAGATACATAAAACTCACGCTATAATCACAAATTTCACACTTTTCTTCTCAGAGTAAAAAAAAATCTAAAATAATATTATCCAATATGACGAATGATACCCTTACAGCCACGTAGTTTGTGAACTTTGCAGTTGGTAATTTTTAATACATAAAATTAAATTTCAAAATTTTTATTTAATAAAAAATAAACTAGTATTTTTAAATCAATTTTGTTCCAGTAATTATTCAGAAGTTTGACTTATAACTAGAAACAACAATATTCGTGTTATTACTGGGAAGGTAAGCTAGACTTCAATGCCTTGTGTATACCCCGAGTACAACGTGTGAGCTCATTGGGCACGAGCCATTGTATGATGGCAATTACGTGTGTAAAACATTGGACTTTTAACTATTGGCTAAAAGCGATGTCGACTGCCATTGAGAAACATTGAGCGAACATATAACAGCTTGCAGTCTAGCCCGTACTTGTAAAAAAATAATTATTATTTTAAAGAGGTACGTTTGAAATTGTTCCGTTAAGGCCCTGCTCCCGCGTTTAAAATATTTTCGCGATAATAATGATTTTTTAAACTAACGACAGCAGATATAAAAAAAATTGTGTGACAGATTTGTTTAAAATTGTTTTCTCAGAGTTGGCTAATTTTTCTAGACAGTAAACACTATGGTTTAAGCTAATTATGTAACTTACGAAATTATTGATAGTTCACTTTTTAGTCAAAACTGTTTTCGGGCAAATGACGTGTTGTTCTTTAGTTGATACCGTATGTTTTAATGTCTCGAAAAAAAAATTAACTGTTACAGCAAAAACCATTTAAAACCAAATTGCCGAACAAGAATGTGATATCTGCTCTCGTTTAGTCTTAAAAAATAATTATCGCCAAAAAAACTGTTTAAACAGTAGAGCATGACCTTAAAATGTAATTTATTTAGCACTGTATCTTCTTTTACGAGTCCAGGCTTAAAGTTTGTTAGGCATATCCCACGGGGGTAGCATAAGGTCGGAATGTTGGCGAGGGAAGTGAATCCAAGAGGGGGAAGGAGAGGTAGTCAGCAAATTAGCCAGCCGCCATACTGCTTTAACCTCGAAAGTACACTTCAGATTGGTATTTTTAAGGTGAATGAATGTATTATGCTCCTTAATTAATGTTTTAGCTTGAAAACTCTATATTTTATCCCTGTTTACACACCTCCAAATTAATATTTCCTAATTTTTTTTAATTAGTCGGCCATATTGTTCATAGCCACGTCAAGCGTTTGTTTGGTTACATTCCCAGCGACATGCTGTATCTGGACCCTTCTAACATCTTTGGCATAGCCCATTAGTGTTGTACCGATATTGCGATCTTCCTAAACAGGAGTACTGTCAGAATGTACTCTCTGGTGCTGTTTTCAATCCTGGCACATCACTACATATGATGATTTATCGCAGAAAATTCTGCTGTTCGATAGGTATGTCGGTAGCACGGTCGTAGAAGTGCAGGTCTGACACTCGCCTATCTACCAATGTATTTTGCTTGAACCCCTTGTTGTTTAGCTGCTGTTCACCAAGTTACCGAGAGTGTTGTGCGTCTTTGGCGCTGCAATCAGGGTGGTCGGGCTCAAACTCCGCCCACTTTTTTTCCATTGTTTTGATTATAAAGTAAATAAAGATTGCTGGAGCCATGCTTCAGGATTGTGAGCTAAGGGAGTATTTGATAAATTGATTTAAAAAATACGTTTTGATAAATGGTTTATCTTTATAATGTAAACACTGGAAAAAAGTGCGAGGGAAATGGGCGGAGTTTGAGCCCGACCGCCCTGATTGCAGCGCCAAAGACGTACATCATTATCGATAACTTGGTGAACTGCAGCCAAACATTAGAGGGTCAAGTTTGCAGGCGAGTGTCCAGACTAGTTCTTCTACGACCGTGGTCGGTGGCTTTGTTTATGCCACTGGTTGTCGCCTGTATTCGAACATGTTACCATATTTGAAGGGCATGGGGAGAGACAGTGGTAACCAACAATGTATCAAAACTGAGTTATGCACATTTAAATACGAGATACAATTTCACGAAGACATTTATTTAAAATCACCATTGTTTATAAATTATGTTTTAAGTTTCGAAAAATACAACAAGTGAAAAAGAAAAGCAACTACACAATAGTGAAAAGTATATATGCTTATTTTATTGGAGTAAAATAGCTACGAAAGCGCGGGCTGCAATATAATAATTAGTGCGCTGTGCTGTCATTTGTGGTCCCGTAGCTTACTCTCCTATATAGGAGTGTATAGTACGAGATTACCATTGTGTTGCTGCATAAAACTCAAATATTTCAAAATTGTGGGTTGCCATTATCTTTCCCCATACCCTTCATTTGACAGAGCCAAAGGGAATTCTGCTAGTGTAAGATCTGACACATTTTGATTGGTCTGTAGACAGCGATGTCATGTCGGACAGTTACCATCTAATCACGTGCGTTTCAAGAAACTACTACAGCATTTTCAGAGTTATGCAGTGCCCAAAGATTTTTTCACTATTAAAAAAATGAGGGGTAGAGGAGGAGTTGTTGGTATAGTGCCCTTTTAAAGGTCGTTTCCTACCTTTTGGTGAATATATAAAACAAATACTGTATATTCAGTAACTCTAAAAAATGGAAACTCACTAAAAACGGTAAATTCCCTTACAAGAATTGTCTTTTGCCCTATATTTACTCACTAGTTAATTGGTTTAATGGTGACAAATGTGGGTAAGTATTCATAAACATGCAAGGCTGTAATTCTGTTTAATACAAAAATAAGTTTTTAGTTGGCCTAATGTGTGGTGTCCCAATGCAGTGATTTTAGCACCCTGAATATTGACTTCAATATTATGCAAACGTTTAGTCTTAAATGGCATTTTATCTAATTTAGTTGAGTGAATTTCAATATCCTACTTGCCAAGGTGTGTGCGTGTGTGTGTGTGCGCGTGTGTGCATAATAAAATTAAAATAAAAGCATTTTGAATTTCTCCGTCCCTTTCCTCTTATTCACCCATGCTTATAAAGACTTTCTGTTTAAAAAAAAAACGTCAAGTCAAACGCCTGTATCGATTTTCAAAACTGCTAGGATTATTTTTTTTATTCTGTCAAATTGACGAGGACTATTTGGAATGGATTACATAGAATGTTTAAAATATTCATCTGCTGTCTCATATTCCGTTGCCAAGTGTGGCGTCTATAATAAACCTTTAGTGTGGTTGATGCCTTTAGGTGTGAAGCATCGTACAGCGAATTTTCAAAATGAACGGATTGCTGGCGATAGGAGAG
>PNEQ01047948.1:29911-62462 GCA_003012365.1 Medauroidea extradentata
CCCCCCCCCCCCCCCCCCCCGAAACCACGACAACCCATAAGTAAGATTTGGTTAAGATATAAACTTCTAACTGCTGTCATACCAACGAAGTGAATTATGTATTTGCAACACGTGGTCATTTAAAACGAGTGCTGAAAAGTGTTTTTGCTCAGTTAAAGATGTTAGTAAGTGCTTATTTTGAGTCATGAGGAAGCAGGTTGTGTTATTACACGATTCAGGTGGTTACAATATATCTCTGTGATTTAATTTTAGTATGTTTGCCAATATTAACAAAGAAAAGCATATTTGCATGTGTGGTTTTTATTTTTTATTTATACCAACGTGTGTATTTATTATGTGGAGATAATGCAGCAAACACATATAGATGATACAATTTTTTTGTTTGTGTTTGAAAAAAAAGTTCATGCGTAAACCTTGAAACGTTTTTATTGTTCTAGTCGCTGTGCAGTACTAAAACGTTCTAATTTCGTTTACTGATAGCTTTCTGGTTATCCTGAATACTTGGGTCGGGAATGAAGTATTGACCGCAATTCTTCTCAAGTTTAGGATTTTCTTTTGACATTCGCTGGTAATTTTTTCCACTTAAGCTGGTAGTTAGAAGCTTTTTACTATTGCGGTCCAGCGCATAGTCAAGTCACGGCTTTTACGTCTGGGGCGGCCGTTACTCCCGACAACAATTCATACCGGAAATGCCTCTAGTTTGGAGTATGGCGGCGCAAAAGTGGAGTATGTCCATTGAAAACCGTGCTTACTAATTTCATACTCCCCATATCCCTTGTGTGTGTAAAATCAATGTGTTTCTTGTTTTCAATTTTGTATTTTTCTGTTCTTAAAACATTTTGCTAAATTCTGTGTATTTAATGTAGTTGATTTGTTTCCATGGAACACCGTACCCTTAAAAATGTCATCGTTCCCACAGGTGAATGGAATATTTTTATTAGTATTTTTAAATGTTGGAAACATTTTTCTTGTAGTACCTGACTGATAAATGTTTTAACTTAAGTTTACAAGTATTTTCTTCTAACAGTACAACTTTTATAGTATGTCCAGAAACTGTTTGCTGTATGCCGTAGGTTTATTGTGATTCTTCGATGTATGCGCAACTTTTTTTACGTTACAATAAAAAGTTTGAAACTGGAACATCACGGGTCGGGACAGCTAAGGGTTGTGGTTTTTTGGCGAGTAAGTTAAACCATGTGCACGGTTAGAAATACTGTAAATAAACAAATAATGAGCGTGAGTCGGCGTCCGAATGGTTCGGAACCCACGGTAACAATATTGCAATGCGAGACGTAAAACTGTGTTTTATTTTAAATAAATTTATTAATAAATTAAGTGCATGAGACTAAGGGAAACAAACTTACAAAAATATAACTGTTTATAAATTTGAATAAATACTTCCATAAGCACCTTAGTTTCATATTTATTGGTAATAAAGAGCTTGTATCATAAAAAATTGAGGTCAGTGTTAATTTACCCCTTTGTAACTACAATACCCGTTATTTTCTGGTAATTCGCGTGGTATAGTCGGTGAATGCCAATTCAATTTTTTTATAAGTCGCAGTGTTGAAAAGTTTCACCGTCGTACATTTAAGTGCCAAGCCATTTACTCTATGTTGTAAACATAGCAGTTTGCATTGCTGTTCTTTTTACACTGCGGTACGAGCAAATTTGGGGCGTAATCTTATTTACTGGGCGTTTGAAGTAAGGTTACAAAAAAGCGTTTGAAATTGTTTATAGCGGACAGTAGTACGTTATTGAAAATAATCTGGAACAAGGTGTGCGCTACAAACAACTATTGTAGACGTCTCTTTCGTAACATAAAGCGGCACGTATTAGTTATGTACTAAAACACGTATGCTTAACACAGTTGTTATGCAATCATTCAACTGTTATTCTATCGACCCTGAACTGTATTCACGGATTTTACGCGTGCCATAGCTACCAATGAAAGAAACTAACGGAGGTCAGAGGTATAAGGGAGAAAAATTCGCTCTTACGGAAAAATCCGATAAACAAATAAGACCGACTGAAACTTATACAGGATAGTGGAGTTCACCATGTTGCAAGTTAAATGGCGGTTATAAGTCACGAGGTTAACCTTGCAGGATAATATTTCAGCTTGAAGCGTCAAGCAGTAACGATAGTAACTATAGGTCGTTCGGGATAATGTGATAGAAAAATATCACTAGCCGTTACTACACATAATTGAACATTAACTATAGTCGCCTTACAGCTTGTATGGTTGGCAGCGAAATTACGCAATATAATTCCGTGTATTTTCCTATTTAAATACAATAATACTGAAACAAAGTCAACCAAAATCGACCTAATTGTATTTTATATAATTAATTAACTTTTTGAGATCAAACTATCGATTCCTACTGACTGCACATTTTATCTGACTCGCGCAAACATCAAGCGACGTGTCCAGAGTGCTACTCCATACTCACTTCATGTCACCCCTCGCCAGTCCTGAAGACCTCGCCTCGTTGTTGAACGCTGACCAATCTCACTCAATAGATGCGTTATGCTTCTCGTCTAGCGTGGTACTCTGGCTCTTATAGCTCCACTGTTTCCAGGCTTCCAACCTGGTAACTTGATACCGCTACACATTACTCTGAATCACGTAATATTTACAGGGGTTGTATTAAGTAGGTTGGTCCCCCCTTCCCCAACGCTTTGTTCGCCCGTGATATTGACTTCCGAGTCGTTGGCGGACGGCCGTAAAAGACTAAGCTTTTAATGTGCCGTACTCCCGTAACGATATTTCAATTAACGACACGCGCCAAGCCGCCTTGATTTGCCGCGTCGCTTCCGGGGTATCTCGAGGAGTCCTGAGTTGACCGCCAGCTGCATTATTGGATACTACTTGGCTCGAAGGTGAAAGAAGGTAAAGGGAGAGGTAAGTCGTAAATGTTTTAGTGACCACCGCATAGACGTCACTGGCAGCGCTGACGTCGAGCCGTGAACCACGACAACCCAGGGTCTAGCCACAGAACAATGTGGAATGCAGATGCGGATTATTCATTTACTGGAATATTATTGGCATATCATTGCAGTGCTGTAATATCAAGAATGAGACAAGCATTGCAATGAAAGAAAGTAAATTATGGACAATAACACGAGGAATTATTTTGCATATTACGGGATTTTTTAAATTGTTTATTTTTGTTCAATTTTATGTTGAGTACTGTAGAAATTGTTTTTTTCTTTTCTTATTTCACTCTTGGTTTTATGGAATAACATAGCACTGCAATGGCGTATGTCCATAATATTCCACTAAATCATTTACTACGATTGCACAAATAATTTAGTATAACTTAGTATAACTATAAGTAAGTTTTTTTCTTATACAAATGTAGAATATGCAACTAAAAGATTTGAAATAACAATGTATGCAGTTGTGTGTTTGATTATGTTGGTTGCGTAAGTTATAAAATAATCATTATTCTAGGGTAGCGGGGTTGGGTGTGTAAGGGATGGAGGGGGGACTGAACACCTATACTTGTCTAGACAATTAGCTTAAATAAACCGAAGTAAAACTAAAGTTTAAAATACAGTACTTTCAATTAAAAAATATACCACTCTGATGACGTACAACTTGTTGCATACAGTGACAAGTCAGCAGCTAGGTCTTATGACGGCCGGATTGGAAAAAGGGTTTTTTACACTACGGTTTATCCTCACGTTCTTCTAGCATATATCACTTGGTCATTGTGAACATAACATTGGTGAGATCCTTTCATCAACGTGTCTGGTGGGATTGTTGGAAGGACGTATTTAACTGTTGTCCATGGTCAATCCTGCAGGCCACATTAATTAGAAAACTGTACTAAAATTATGTTTATAACTTTAAAGATGTTGAACAATGTGTACCTTACGTCCTATTTCAGCGTAATGTTTAAAAACGTTATTGTGTAAATTTCATTGGTCCAAAATTTAAACCGAATATCCACCTTAATCTTGAGGTCGGAATGATGGAAGTTGGAAAAAGAATGCCAGCGCGGGGAAAACGCCCACGTATGCGAAATTAATTGTACGCTGTAAAGATATTTTCGCATTAAAAAAAATTGAAAATTAGTTGTCAAAAATTCTGTCGTCGCGTCCACTCAACAGTCTCGTGTAGTGAAAGAGGCTTCCAAATATTCAAACAGTCATAAAGAAATGGATTATATTCCTGTTGCAATAGTTACGGATGAACTTTGTTTGTTTGACGTATAGTCAAGCATGTTTGTTTACTTGCGCAATGATGATGATGTCACTCAGGAGGCGGATCCAGAAGAGGAGGGAGACAAGAGTTCATGACCCCTCCCGCCCCTCATATTGATATGAAACTATGTCCTGTGAACACTGACATGAAATATTTTTATTATAAGTGATAAAATAATAAAGAATTTGTACGTATTACCTACTGTTAACATTCCCGCCCATTCTACATATCTGAAATGAGAACCATGTGCTCGTCACGTGTTTTTTTCTCCTAAAATAAAATTTTAGTTTCCCCCCTTTTGTTACGTCCAGCGACGCGCGAGCAGAATGGCTGTGTTATTACAAAATCATTTCCCTAGTTTACTGCACTTCCATGGATGGAAATCAAATAAAAAATGTGCTAGATTTTATTGGGAAAAAAACAGCCCTTTCAAGAGTAAGGTCTGGAGTTTTAATTAATGGGCCTTGTGTGAAGCGTGGGAGGGAATGTTTCCCTGAAAAAGGGGAAGGGGGACCGGCGCGTACCAACATTAGCGAATCAAACGACTACATAGTCCTCCTCCCGTCCGTGTTTCCGAGGATCTAGGAACAGTTCTTTGTGTTTCGGGTTGTGGTTTGGGATCTAGCTGGTGGGGAGCTTGCGATATTAATTAATTTTCTGGCACGAAGCCACCGCTTTCTTAAAAATTTAAATGTTAGTATTTATTAAGGGTGCACGTTTATTGCATGCTGGATCCTGTCAGTTTTAAACCCGTTACGTCACTTCTTACACTAGAGTCCTGGCGAGAGCAAGAATAGGGATTCACATGTTAAATTATATTACATATGGCACCACTGACTTTTTTGTTCATCTCGGTAGAGTCCACACTGCTATAAGATCTTTTAGGCTGTTTTTTTTTCTTTCAGTAGCCTGAAGGCTGTGAGCAAGTAAGCAACATCCGAAAGTATCTGCTCGTTATTTTTTTCTCCGCGTTTTTATTCCTGTAGCGATATTTTCTCGTCACAGTGAATAAAGGTTTTTTTTTGTGTCTGAAAGCAATATAGCGATAGGTGGCTGAGCTCCACTGAACATACATTATGACCGTAAATACGTGGTGCGCGGCTGAATCCATTGCTGCATCGTGTTGCGTCATCAACTGTACATCATACTACAGAAACAGAGGGTGCAGATCTCACATTTATATCTTCTTTTGTTGCTTTCCTGTAACTGGTCAAAAGTGCACCATGACTTTACGGATACACTGTTATTGAACGTAACTCCGTAATCCTCATTCTCGTCGAGTCGCACGGTGCTTGAGGCCATGATCTCTCGTTTATTTCAAACAATTGCAAATAACTCAAATGTTTTTAAACCAAATGCTTTGAAAAAATTTGAGACAGTGTACAGTCATACGATACACAATTTTGCTAGCGCGTTTTTTTTTTAATAATGTACCGTTTGCGAGCAAATAATTATTTGGCTTCATTTTGGTTTATTTTCACAACAAAATGTTTACTATTTCGGGGGCAAAAATCTGAAAATCAGTTTGGTATATTGCAACAGAAAAATTCATACACAAACTTTGATATATAAGTGTTAAAAAATGCCAAAGGAATTTTTGATATATGTATTAATTTGCGCTACAAAAAAAAATATTTTCGAAACCACTGCTAAACTAGAGAGGAAGACATGATGTGTTGCTGATTACGATTAAATGCTTGACAAAAAATGGCTTACGTGTTATTGGAGAAGTTGACAATTGTGTACAGAAAATAATTTTCTTTCTATTGTGATTACTTGGATTATTTGTATTAATTGATAGACTCTATCGGTAAACGCGCTTGCACACACATTATAATATTTTCTGGTGGATTTTATGTCCCAGTGTGTATATAGACAGACAGGTCAAAGCATGTAGATTTGAAAGCGTTTTTATAACAAATAAATACTAACAAATTAACCTATACTATATCCAGTTCAAGATTGCAGCAGAAATAAACACTGTCGCAGGTGAGCTTTTGATCATTGGTTGGCTGGTTAGTTAACAGTGTCGTTGCGACAGGAAATAGGTCCCACGCTAAATTACTGTGTTTTAGTTCAGAATAGGTGATTTAATCGTTAAGTTGCGTTTTTTTTTAATACGCTGTAATATAATATCACTCTGTACGCATGAAATACTATATGTGCATGGAATGGATTAAAGCCCTATACCCAATTGAAAAATTTAACATTTGGCTTTACGATAGCTTTCAATACATTGATTCTTATGGCGTCGTACACAATGGCGTCGTACACAATGGCGTCGCCAAAGCTAAAGTCAAGTAACTTTGACTTTACGTTTCCGAAAAACTGAAACCTAAAGTCAAAGTCAAGATGGCCGTTCGCAAATAACCAGCTGATTATGTATGCTAGAACGAAAAATGTTTATTTCTGAATACAGTTTTGTTCTCCAGTATTGGGATTTCGTGAAAAAATAACAGATTTATCTTAAATGTACTAAAAAAACGTGGTAAGTAGCAATGGAGAAATATTCGTAAATGAACTTTAAGTTACGTCAATAGATAGCGTTGCTTTTGTTCTGAAAAATTTATATAATAAATGAAAAAATAGGGTTCGTTATTTAAATATCTATGTGATATGCTTTTACGGTAAATATATAATTATTTACGTCACAATATTTCCGTTTCAAAAAACAGATTTCCAATCGTTTTCCAACTGTCGTTTATTTAACTTTATATTTGTATTGTGTATTGACGAAACATGTAAAGTAACGGAAACGTTAAGTCAAATGTTAAAGTATTCAATTGTGTATAGGGCTTAACTACGACTTACACGACATCGCCAACGTCCGTCGTGATTTCATTTCCTCCACAGCGAGGCGCGATTCCGTTTCTCCACTTGTCGCCAGTCGATAGCTCGCGAAACACGCGTAGGTGGTGCGACGGTTTGTTGCACAGCCAATGCCGTTCAAGCGCGCGAACAGGCGGAGTGACACAAGCTGCAATCTTGGAGTGGATAGCAGGATAGAGTTTGACAGCTATATTAAACACACAACATGTAACCGTCAATAGTATTGTGTAACTTCATTTTCAAAGGTAATAATTTGCCTCCCATACTACAGCATAAATGTGTACCGCTAACTACATAAGCATATGTTTTTTTTTTATTTGAATTTCGCACCAACAACAACTGGCTTCAGTGCCCAATGTGCACTTGTGTTACACTGCTTGGTGTTCGACCCGCAAGTCTCTGACGTGTGGTAACATTGCTGCCATTGGCACAGTCAAATGCGCGACGCTAATAACCATAAAGCATAGTTCCAGATGTGCACGTAAGAAGGTTATGAAACAAGTTGCTGCGAAATTATTATCGCCAAAATTTGTGGTTCTATTAATCAGACACTGAAATCTGATGAGTCTTGTCTTTTGGAAGAAGTCGCGTCGTTAACTTCTTCTGTAGTTATGTGACCTACTTACCTAAATTAGTCGAAATTTTTTTTTGCAGGGGGTTCATGGTTCGTGCTGCAAGTAAATCATGACTGTATTTGCTTTTTTAAGGGCATGTTTCCGAGTTTCATCGCATTTAATGTCAAGTGTTTTTTTTTTAAAGATAAATGGTTTTCCGATATCGTAAAATCGCTTCGTAGCTTTGTTATGACTTATTTAAACTGCATACTCTTAATTTTGTCGAGTCAGAAGACTGCTAAGTAGTTGCTAATTAGTTAATTAACGAAATTTCCTTTTAATTGATGAATTAGCTATACTCGTCATACAGTTTGTCTCGAAAAATTAAATTGCATAGTAAAACCAAATTTGCAAAAAAAGTTACGAAGCAATTTTACGATATCGACTCTCGTATGGATTTTAAAAAATAATTCTCACGAAAGCTGAGAAACTCGGGCCCAAGCCCTTAACTGCTAACTTTCGAATGTAAGGACAGCCTTCTCCAAACACGACAGATATAGGCTAGCTGTAGAGAATAAAATTGATATATATTTCTTACAAATTACAGTTACATTTTGTTTACTTATTTTTGTATTCTGTAGCCAGATACCCGTCATATTAACTACGCAATGAAGGGAAATACGGTTACCGTGAAGTGTCTTGCAACTTTCTGTAGATAAATGAGTGCAAGGTTGCGTGAGCAAAGAAACTACCCTGGTCACAGTTGACTGGCTGTAGTCGCTGCATCACGTCAAAGTTAACAAGCTGGAGTACATCGTGCTCCGAGTCATTATCGACAGAGATAACGAGTAGCCTTTGTATCATACGCAGAATGTACTGGAATATAGTATCTTCAGTGCTGCCAACTGTGTCAGTGTGGTGTGTTATAGGATATTCAGTGGCAAGTTAGCAATTTTTAATTCCTCTTTTTTTTTTTTTTTTTGCCAGTTTGTTTATTTCTGTTACTTGCCTATAGGTGATTCGGAATAAAGTGAACACTAAAAAAAGCCCTGATTAATTTCTATTTCCTGCCAGTTTATATCTTTCCGCCGATGTTAACACAAATAATGCCACGTGCTTTTATTTACATAGGGTCGTGCAATGTTTACAACTACATTAAACTGCTCCGATAAATTTTAGCTACAATATCTACTCATTAAATGCACGGGGGCTGAATATAAGATATAATAAAAAGTACCCGAGTTATAAATACCTGCGAGTTATTGTCTGGTTTCTGTCCAGCGACTAATCTAAACAACACGCATTATTGCCGTTACGAATCTCGTAAATGAGGGCATATTTTATTTGAATTTGTAACGCAAAACCGCCACTACAACAGACATGACACACACTATTCAATAATTCAAGTTTCGTTCAGTTCTACTGCCACGAACAACGACGACGCACTTCAGAAACAATAAATAACGTATTTTCTTAACATGTGAAATAAAAAGTATGTTGTTTCTTGTAGGCTGGCAAACGTAAAATATAATATACAGATTACCGATGGTTTCACATCATTTCGGCAATGATACTCAAAGTAATTTCCAATACTTTTGAACGTGTATATACGCAAAACGGGCAAACGCACGCAAATGATGCAACCAAATATGCAACTTGGCGGCGAGAACCTAACTCTGATGCCACCTGTTGGTGGAGTTTTGAACTGTCTGAAGCGCGGTGCAAGCGATAACGGCCACGGCGACTAGAGGTCGACGATAGCGTCACATAATTCTCGCGCCAATCAAGTCTAATTATAATGTATGTATGAATGTCAATAAGATCATAAGTAAATATTTTGAAGTGTATTAAATACAGACATGTCGAGTTCGTCATATGTTCTTTCACTAATGTTGTATTCAAATAGGAAAATACACGGAACTACGTACAATGAATCGCTACCAACCATACAAGCAGTAAAGTAACTCTTGTTAGTGGTGATGTATATGCAGTAACGGCTAGTGATTTTTTTCAAAGGTTAAATCTTTAGTGCTCACTTTAATCCGAATGGCCTATACATGTCTGTCTTCCTTGGGGATGATTTAGATTTTTTAAAAAATAATGTTGCAAAAACTACAAAGTTTAGTTTTTTTTTTTTTTTTTTTTCAATTCTAAAATTGCAAAATAAGTTGCCACAAATGTTATTTCATATCTTACTTCATAAGGCACGGTACCGAATGACGTTTTAATTAGCAGATGCATTATCTTTGAATATTTGTTGTCTGAAAGTTTCATGGTAAAGAGAGCAAGCACTTTTTAAGGCCCTCTCAGCAGAAATGGAAATAATGTTTTAATTGAAGTTTTTAAAATTAAGTTTACGATAAATTACATGTAAACACTGGAGTTAGCAGTCACATTGCTGTTTTAAATTAAGAAATGAAGGAAATATATAAAGTTGCTAAAAGAACATTTTTAGAATATCCTCAAAAAGTGCTAATTTGACCGTGAACACCGTGTATACGTATGTACATTCTCTGCTGACACGGTCGTAATCTCGGGACAAGATTGAGGTAAAGTATTTATGGACGGATGAGTAATTCGCAGCGCCCAGGTGAATATACAGGATGTCGTCAACTTGCATATCAGTATTTTGGGGGAAAAAACCTCGCACATCTAGAGGAACAAGGCTAGGTAAGGGGGTTTTACGTCTTGTCGACAGCGAGGTCATTAGAGACGTGACACACTACTTAGTACAATGATAGGGGCTGGGAGAGGAATCGGCCATTGCCTTTGTTAAGGAACCATATCACACTGAGAGAAAGAATTGTTTCATTGTACTAAATATAGGCTATTTGTTTGTGTGATATTTGCTTCAGCCAAACAATATTTTGTTGGTAAGACCAAGCTTGGAGTCCTCCAAACAAATTTAGTTATTTCCCTCGACCAAATTATTCATTTAAACGCAATTTGTTTGTGCCAAACGAATATTTGGTTACTATAGGACGTCAAATAAATATTTTGTGTAAACAAACAACTTGTTACAACTTGTCAACAAAATAAAATCGTTAGTAGTTATGAGTGATGTGCTTTGAACCAACAATTTTTTTCGATGGACTAAATGATTTTGTTGGCAGAACTAAATCCATTTGGTTGACTCGCGGAAGATGGCAGTCTGGCGTGCGTGAGTGACAAGATGGCGAACACTGTATACCTCAACATTCAAAATAGAAGTTTGTGCGACAAGTAGGACGTCTAAACTGTTAATCAGCGTAATTCAAGTATCTTAATTTTAGCTATAACCATTTCAACGTGGTTAATTTGATCGATCACAAAATAAAATGCTATAAACTTGAAAACCACCGCATCTGCACGTCTCGTTCTTTGTGCTGCGGTGTACGGGAATCATTTAGTAGTATTATTTGACGTCGTTTACCTTTTCGTAGACGGAAAACAGACATGTTTGAAAATAAAACAGTACAATCGTAATTTAATATTAGGCCCAACTTTTCCTGTACAAATAACAACCTCAATATCACAGAAGCAGTCGTAGCTCAGTTGGTTAGGTCATGAACGGAAAAGGGGAAGTGATTTGATTTGATTTATTATATCAGCCAGTAGGTTCAAGTATAAGCTTAATGCTAAGAACATAGGCTTTGTTAAAAAGAAAATTACAATATGATCAAATTTTACAAAAATAGACAATACAAAAACACAAAATCTTATGGTAAGTTAATGGTTAACTACATTTTTACAATAAATACATAAAAATATGGTTTATAAAACCTACTGATCATTTAACATAATTATAAAAAGTTGTCAATTAAGTATAGTTAAAACAATATTTAAGAGCAAGTATACAATTCATACACCTTGGTAAATATTATTTATATTAAAAATCTTGCATTTCAATGGCTAAATATATATTCTTAATTTCTATATATTTCCTGAGTTCCCTTTTAAATTTAACTTTATTTTCAATTAAAGATAGATCTTTAGGTAACTTATTGAAGAAAACAAGTCCTCTATGTTGAATTCCCTTGGCAAATGATGTTGTATTATGAGTTTTTGGTTTAAGTTTATAAGAATTTCTAGTTTTATATACATTGGGATTTTTCATTTCAACAAAACTTTCTATGTTGTTTTTGTAAATAGTAATAATCGAAAAATATATTCTGAATAAAATGGAAGTATCTTCAATTTACTAAATAAAATTTTACATGAGGTATTTGGTTTTACATTACATATTATACGTATTGCTTTCTTTTGAAGTTTGAAAATTATATTACTATGACTACTGTTTCCCCAAACCTCAATAACATAAGTCATAACTGAATGAAAAAGTGCAAAATAAGCAGTACGTAAATCATGTCTATCCAATACGTTTGATAATATTCTGAGTGCATAACATACTTTACTTAATTTATTAGAGACTAATTTAACATGTTCATTCCATTTAAGTTTTCTATCAACCATTAATCCCAAAAATTTTGTAGCTTCTACTTGGTTTATTGTTTGGTTTTGAAATTGGGTTAGCAGTGGTTCATTAATATTAATATTATTATTTAAAAAAAAAAACATGAATTGAGTTTTATCAATATTTAGTTTCAAATAATTTACATTAAACCATTTATTTATATTTATCAACTGCATTATGGTTTTGTCCTTAAGTTCAGTTATAGATTCAGCAGTTAAAATCAAGTTTGTGTCATCCGCAAATGACACTATATTACCCATATCTATTTGTGCTGGCAGGTCATTAACATATATCAGGAACAACAATGGACCCAATACACTTCCCTGAGGTACTCTTTTTTTAATACAACCCCAATCAGAATAAATTTCATTGTTATTCTGTTTAAGGAGTACTTTTTGCTTACAATACTGTAAATAAGAGCCAAACAGTTTCAATTAATTTCCTCTTATGCCATAATGGTGTAATTTATTCAATAATATGTCATGATTCACAAGGTCAAACGCCTTTGACAAATCACAAAATACTACATAAGGATAATGGATCAAATCCCGGCCCGACCATACTTTTTTTTTAAGTCTTAAAATTTCTGAAATTTTTTAAGTTAGTAAAATATAATTTTTTTAGTTCTTAAAATATTGTATGCGCATTTAATATGTCTAACGAAATATTTTTATGACCAACTAAATATTTGGTACTGCTAACAAAATTCAGCTATTTGCCTAAAACAAATCGAGGGAACAAAATAATTTGGTACGAGGAAACAAATATTTCGTTGCCCCTCTATAAACAAATGATTTGGTTGATTCAAACAAATTTTGTTTGCACCAACAAAATTTTTTTCTCAGCGCAGTATTCGGCTGTAGTGATTACGGGGAAACCATTCTAGAGGAACAAAAAATGTTGTATGGACATAGGTTCACAGTTTCTGCACTACAGTTCGCAATACATGACGTACGATTCATAGCTCGCAGGTTGCTGTTTTTACAGTTATTCCTACTGTTTATGTGTTAGTAACATAGCGGAGTGTACAGTGTACAGCACTGCTGTAATGACATTCCACATCACCATGATCCAGCACGCGAATTGTAGTGCAGAAATGGTGCGTTTTCGAACTTCGTCAATATAACATTTTTTTGTTCCTCTAGAAGTGAAGATAGTTTCCCCAAAATATTTACCTGCAGTATGACAACATCCTGTATTTTGCTTCTACGACACTGTATTCAACACAGTAGACCTCTAGACCGTGCGCTGAACAACGGAATTCCAGAGCAAGTTGGCAATATTTTCACTGAAGCCGTGGATCAGAAATACCCAGGTGTCTAATCCACGAGAGTAAAAAAAAAAAAAGAGGGTGATCTCAGCTTTGCGGGTTTCCACACTAAGTCACCATTCCCCACTGAGGCGAACCTGGTTCGATTCCCGGCTGAGGCGGCCGATATTTTCTTATGAGGTACGATTCCGTTAATTGGTGTTTATTCTCGGGGATCTCCCGTTTCCCCCTCCTTCATTCCAGCGCTGCTCTATACTCGCTTCATATCACCCCTCACCAGCTACGAAAACCGCCGAGCGATGTCTGCCTAGGAATAGTATTCAAAGAACGTTACACGTCTATGTACTCTTTTTGAGTCTTCCATTGATCGTTAAAACTTGTTTTCTCGCGACCGAACATGGCAAAAGCAGGTGTTTTTGGAGTCCATTATAGAAATGACAACCTTGGTTATTACTGTCACAAGAAAGTGTAGGTGGTTATAACATAATGTTATCTCAAATATGACGTCATAAAATGATAGCATCATCACTGAAGGTCTCACAGAGACTAGATATCGGCGTGACTTGCGCCTAGAGACTAAGATGAGATGTGATGCCCGGACTAAATCACACTTAGCTTTCACCACTTCTTGGACTCGATCGCGCAAAATACGTTCACCGATGCGGCCTCATTAAAATGCTGACTAAAATCTGTTCACTCATTCGCCTGATAGGCCTTGGAGGGGGGCTCGGCAGGTCTGATGTTCCAACTTCCTCGTGACGTCAGTGTTATGGGTGAACAGCCTCTGTGAAGGTCTGGCCTCCACCACCCACTCCCCCCACCAGCGGCAATCTTGCACACCGATGTCTGTTCCTCCTTTCCCACCTCCCTCGCGCGAGTGGGCCCCCCTGCCAAGCCAAATATACACGGCGCCTGCGCTCCGTTAACACCTAGATGAAGGCTCGTACTATAGAACATCATCTGCGCACGCTCCTCTCTCACACTGTGATAGTTAAGGTTACCGTAAGCAAGGCTCACTTAAATACATTTCAGAAAAATATTTTTCTCACGTATGGCATGTATATATATGTGTGTGTGTGTGTGTGTACTGTGCACTGAATAGAATAAGGGATTCGTTATGAAATAGAAAATTAAGACTTGGGTTCTAATTGAAAAGGTTTATGCGAATATGAGGTTATTTTTTTAATTCTAAAATTAATTTGATATCACAAAAGCGTCACGTAAGTGTGTTACGAATTATTATTACTATTTCTTAAAAAGTAAAACCTATATATAATCTTGGCTAGTTACAGAATTTAAAAAAAAAACTTATTTTAAGTCGATAGTTAGTCAATATATATGTATATTTATATTGCTTTTGAAATGAATAGGAGTACATTTAAAAAAATTAATGTGTGTACGCAGGCACTGATCCAGCGATGAGTTACATGGCACTGGTTAGGGGGTGGGGGGGTTGAATCTAATTACAAAAAAAAAAAAAACACTTTTAACTGGGGTAAAGCCGCGACGAGCAAACTGCTGTTTGGAGCGAACGTCGATATATATCTTTTCTTTATAAATAAACCAGTGACATTTCGAAATGGTCGGTCGCCAAGTTGGTTTAAGAGGAATGCGTACCGTTAAATAATTTCTACGTTTGACGCGTGGGTACAGCGGAGAGATAAGAGCCAGATTATCACGCTTAACGAGAAGCATATCGCCTATATTCGCAACGCGCCAAACTGGCGTGCAAGGTTTTCCTTGTAGTCTTTTTTTCCTATGGGACTTTAAGTGGTAACTTTAAAATGTTCTTTTTAGTTAGTATGAAGTAATGACCGTTTTGCACTTTATAAAAGCGTACTTTCAAGTGTGTGTTCTTTTCACAGATAACCGTAGTTTCCCAAAGTGCGTTAAAAAAAAAAAATGGAATACGCGTGACACGCTACAATACCACCCATGTAGCGTGTTCGGAGTTACGTTTTTTTTTCTCAGAGACCAGTGAATGTGCGTCAACAATGTTTATCTGCGAATAGGAAACACACTTCAGACTACTCGTAAATGTGACTTTCAAGACACCGCACACATTGAAAGCATTATTTTAAAGCCCTCAAACTTGGCTAAAATCGATTTTTTCACGCGGTTGTTTATCAAGATATATGTACCGGATTTGTTCGAAATTGAGGTCTACAAGTACATTGTACTTTCCTACAGTGACGCGTTTAAAGTCCCTCAGTAAAAACGTCACGGCGGTAACACCGCGCGCGCGTGTTTATGACTTTGACCGTAGAGGCGATATCACAATACATGTTCCGGCTGATGTCGCTCGTAGCACCTCATCGATTATCGCCTCTTACACATACACAAACACGTCCTTCACCAGGCGGCCGCCTTAAGGGCTTGGGCCCGAGTTTCTCGGCTTTCGAGAGAATTATTTTTTTTTTTTTTAATGCGTACGAGAGTCGATATCGTAAAATAGCTTCGTAACTTTTATGCAAACTGGTTTTACTATGCAATGTAATTTTTCGAGACAAACTGTTTGATGAGTAGGGTTAATTTATCAATTAAAAGGAAATTTCGTTAATTAAGTAATTAGCAACTATTTTGAAGTCTACTGACTCGACAAAATTAGAGTATGCAGTTTAATCAGTTATAACAAAGTTACGAAGCGATTTTACGATATCGACTCCCATTTATGTTTTAAAAAATAATTGTCGTTAAATGCGAAGAAACTCCGGCCCATGCCCTTAAGATTTTTACATTGTGTGGTGCATATTTAAATTTTGGTGGGGGGATGGGGTTTATGGAGGGGCAATTGCCCCAACCCTCCCTCCCCATATTTTGTATTCCTTCCTGTGTGTACGTTTTAACATGTAAAATTTATATTCCAAATAAAGAAGCGTAAATAACGAAACACGGCGCGCTGAAATTATTCGTTACAGCTCAGAACTGTAAGATTTAGAGTACGAGTCTTCTAATAGACGCCAGTCTGCGCTCGACGTGCAGTTGGGCGGGGGTGTTGGCGGCGCGGCGGTGTGGAAGGGGGTGGAGTTTTTTCGGCATCGCCATTTGGCAATACCCTCCCCCCTCATGCCTCAGACACATGCGCCTGAGCGGGCGAGGGTTACGTCACGCGAGTCGGCAGAGATGTTCTGCGCGTCGTGTTTATCTTTTCAAGTTCAACGCTCCCTCGCAACACGGTGTCGGTTGCGTCACGTGGGCGTCTTGGAGGCCAGCTGATAACTCTCTTGCACTAGATATCTGCCCGCTTCCCCGTACCCCCTTCTCCATCTGTCGACTCACTCACTCCCCTCCCATTCAACTAGCATACCTCTTCGTATGATTCATTTATTATCATGTTGGTGTTCAAGTGCGGAAAAATTACATGAAATAGTGTTAGTTTTATGGACAGTTATTGAGAATATAATTTCTTCTTACAGAAAAATAAAATTAGCTCAACCGGCATTTCAAAGTCAAGATTTTCATATTTTTATTTCATACAAAACTTGAACCAGTAGACATAATAAAATCGATATTATCACATCAAATCTACGCGACACGGTCTACGGCTTGAAGCACATAAAAACCCATCACAAAAAATATTTGTATTTAACAAAAATAAAAATTTGCTAATTTTTTGTTTCTTTCAGCAATTTTTTTTTTAAATACGAAATTATTTTAAAAGGTTTTGCATGCTTCAAGCCGTCGACAATGACATGTAGTGTTGATGTGATTTTTTTTTCTATTTCATTATGTTTATTGGTTTTCAAAATTTTTACGAAGTAAAACTATGCAAATTTTGACTTTGAAATACCACTACCGGAAAACTGGTTATGCCAATTTCTTTTTTTTTCGTAAGAGGAATATGTACTGTCAAGTAATGTCTACAAAACTAACCCTATTTTATGCAAATATGAAATTATGATTTTTTGACACTTGCAGTTCTGTAAATTATGTTGGACGGTTCTCAGAGGTATTTCATCGTGTCGCTTTCGGACAGAAACCAATTTCTGCATTCATAATAGGAGAATATTGCAACAAGGATAAAACAAATATTGCAAATATTTTATGAGTATTTTTGTTCGAGTGTTTCTGCTGGTCGTTAAATTACTGAGGGTAAATCTACCGTGCTTCGTGATACTAGGGCGTCGCACTTCAGTACCAGAAATGTGTTGAACACTTTAATTATGAACTTATATGTGATGTTGGCGAAACTGCACATGCCTGCTCTCTGTCGGTAACCTGAGGAACTCGGTGTACAGAGTCACTACCACCCCTCACCCCCTTCCGGGTGTGTATAGCTATTCTACACTCAGTTGACCTTACATGATTTGCTCCATGAGAAAATTACTCCGACAGTGTCTAATTGTTTTTCTGATGGTTTTTGGCATGCTCGTCGGTGTACTTTTTGGAGATAGACTATAGTTAGAGACGCTGGAAAATCGCGAAAATACGTAGCATAGTCTCCAATAAACTGTAGTATGTCAATCGTGACGTGTGTGAACAGTTTTCTGGCAAATCACACACGTTCTGTGTTAAAACGGTACAGTTATAATTGGTTCTGTTGAAGAAGGACACAGCGCTTCATATAAACTATAGCCAATATAGGTGCAAAGCCTTCAGTTTTATACATAGCATGTTGGAGCATAGCAAACAATCAACTTTTCGCTCGATATACCAGTGTCTCTGACTATAGTGTTTTTTTTTTTTTTTGCAAGATGAATAGAGACCTGGAAAATTCGCGTTTTCTTTCATGTACAAGCTAGAATTCCAACAACTGTAAGTTTGTGTCACTTTCACAATTGGCCGTTGAATATTTAACACCACCTTGAAGTCGATGAGCCGGTAATAAACATGTAACTAAATGTGTCAGCGAGCAGCCAATGAACAGCCGTTGTCTACTTCAGTTCACAAATATTCTTGATGGTTAGCCTACCGGTCAGTGAACCGGCGAATTTTTCCGGCCTCTAAAGATGAGTTATTCTACCTTTATTTTTTATTTTCTAATTTAACTTCCAGTTTTGCTGTAGCATCAGGGATTCTATGGTAACTCACATTTAATGTAGTTTCAAGTTTCCCTTCCGTGGATTTAACTACCTTATTTTTTGCCAATTAATTTTCGGATGGAATCAAGAATCACAATAGTGCGACAGACGCGATGTGAAGTGCGCGACACGAACAAAATAATTTGTCAGTCAATCAGCGTAGAGGCGGACGTATTGCCATCACAGGATCCTCGATCCTGATTGGTTGACAAGTTATTTTATTTGTGTCGCGCAGATTGCGTCGCGTTTGTCACGCTATTGATTCCAGCATTTAGTAGTATTTTGCGACTTTAAAACTTTTCATAAATGTTGTTTTGTGGCATTTAATATTAAGGTATTTCCAATGGTATGTCATTGGTTTGTTACAAAAGTGTAAGGCAATTTTACTTGATGTTGTATGTTCTTTAATAATAGTCTAATAATAATAATAATAATAATAATAATAATAATAATAATGTGTATAGTATTCATCTCTAGGGATTATGTTCAGTATGTTTAGTGTCAACTTCGTGTAAATTTTTTATAATTTTTCTGATTTTGGTCAATTTTTTAGTTTTTGCAGCATTTTGGTGGTTTTTAAAATGTTATTTAGTGGAAAATAAATATGAGGACCTGGCAACACTGTCGGCCAACAGCAGACAGCAGTCAGATGAACACACTGCAACTAGAGTCTAGTCTGTTGACAGATTATTACACGAAATATTCATGTCTCTACTCATAGACTATGTGGTGGGAATTATTCGTCTCTCGTCGGTAACATTCCACACTTTTTTTCCCCCATCCGTGACGCCCCGTGGCCCGCGCAACCAACTGTCGGCAACCCCCGCCCTCCCACCCCCCACCAACCATCTAGCCTTATCTTTGATCGTGTCCGCACGTCGGGGTCGGGAGAAATTTACATTTTTATTAAACACAGCTTTGTGCAGTTGAGGAGGGGGAGGGGTCGTGAGAGAGGGGTGAGTTAATTTCCGAGCTACAAAACGCTTGCAACCCTCGACGGTTTTCGTGTATTCGCGCAGCGCGACCGCCACTCGCGACTGTAGAATACGACTCCGCTTGGATGTTGGTGTTTATAAAGTCGCGTCGCGTCTGTTGCACTATTGTGATGCTAGCGTTAGTGTGAAAGGCAGCTTCCTTTTATAGTCCTAGGAGGGGAAGTGTGTATTAGTTAACCATAGATTACAGTCATCTGGGGTAACTTTGTACAAATTTAGGGTAATATTGTACCAAGGATTTTCTTTTATATAATACCTTTGTGGCATTCAACCCACTATGAAAAATGTAAGGTTAACAAATTTATTCATCTAGAACACAACCGTATTTTTAAATTATGAAATTATTCATTTGAAATTAAACTAGGCTGGTGGTATAAAGTTGCCCTGACTGGTACAAAGTTACCCAAAATGACTATAATGAAAATTAGGGTAGGTTTACTGGGATAACTTTGCATATGTGAAGTTTGTTATTTCTAAACTAAATTGCAACAAAACCAATATTTGTGTGAGGCAAAGTTCCCCTGTAGGTGCAGAATTTACGGAAGCAAGACTACTCTTCCTATAAAAACAAATCTGCAACAATACACTACCAACTTTGGCATTATACCTCTAAACTCAAACCTGTACACAAACGATGACAAAACAATACTCTCTTCCACAGCAATAACTTTCATATTCGTGTCTGCAGGATTGACATCTTCATTAACTGCATTCTTATCACAAGTCACAATATTATTGTAGTTCTCACAATACGTATGTTTTTGCGAAGTTTGTTCTTTACATATATGTAATTATTTTACGTAACAGTTACGTATTAAATTCTTGACATTACCTACGAACGCTCGGAATTTTTCCCCGCCAGCGGACTTTCAACGTGTTGCGAAATATGATTTTAAGTTCTACAGTTTAAGCTATAAAATGTTATGCGATGAAACGAATCCCTGCGTTATGTGTGAACACGTAAAGCAAGACACTTGTAGAAATTAGTACGATTTATCTTATAAATACAAGAAAATGCTAGTTTAATTGTGAAAATGGAACCAGTATCTATGCGCATGCAAATAAACAGCATTGCAATTTTTCGTTAGCACAGAGTAGCAGAGCATTATAAGAAATATATTTTTAATTCAAATTAATGAAATGTAGCAGTTTGTTATTTTGGAATTTCATTTGTTGTATGTAAGTGCAGGAGCACGATTTTTCGCATCACACTTTGGCATTCCAAGACTTCAGTTGACCTTTTTCGCATCCTATATAGCAATACACACACTGTCCTGCTGCTATAGATATGATTTCTGAGTTCGATAGCCAAAGTATGTCGACCAAAACTCGAAGGAATATAAAATGTTAAACCAGTGTTACTTGCAACGTGAGAATTGTACACGGCGTGAATTATCAATTAATTATGTAACTAACGTGGATTTAAAACTCGGTACGTATAATGAAATCTTCGCATCTTCTGCGACACGCAGAGTTTCTCATCGTAAAGAGTTATTCCTTGGCCCATATTTAAGGGAGCGAAAATGTTAATTTTTCTAGCAAGGATTATATTTGTACGAGTGGTGGTTGTTTTGTAGACATATGTTGTGACAATTTTTACTGTAATTAAAATTTTTTAGCTTTCATATTTTTTATATAATGGTATGCTGGTATGCCAACGTCTAAATTGGCATAAAACGTATTTGTGTATGAAATAAAAACCAGCTTACTTACCGAAATGGAATAATTCACAATGGAGAACAGTATCACGGGCTATGCCAAGATACGGATAGAAATCACATTGATTTAGGGTTTTTACTATCAAAAGATATGACAATATTTTTTTAAATTTCTAATTTTAAAAAATACAAAAAAATAATGCGGTTTTTATACATATCTTGACGTAGCCCGTGATATTGTTCTTTAGTGTGAATTATTCCATTTCGGTAAGTTAGTTGGTTTTCCTTCCATTTAATTTTTTTTTTCAAATTTGGATTTTGACATGCTACTATAAAAAAACTATGAAACGTAAACAATTTTGATTACAGTTAAAATAGTCACAACGTATGTTTGCAAAATACGGAATATATGTTACAAATATAAGAATTATTAAAATAATTAAATTTTTCTGTGAACCGCCCCTTAACTTTTCCGCGAAGATATTGGTCGCAATACCGCACATTTCAGAACAACGTCCCAGATGACTGTATGAGGAAGTAGAGTGGTTATACGCAACCAATATATGACGTTTCTTGGAACGTTTGTGATCGCATATTGGTTTTAGGGCGTAGACTTTATAAGATTATCGCCGGAAGAGTCAGGCACTGTACGTGTGTTTCGCGGGAAACTCGTTTCAAGCCATGTTCTCACGTCGATATTTGCTAAAGGGCCTTGGAAAAAAATTAGTAACTTTGTTTTATTTCTAAACAGTGTCATACTTCCACAGTTTTCGTGTTAGCGCATATCAGAGTAGTAATTCTACCCATTTCCGTTGGTACAAGTAGTTAAAATCTATCCCAATCATACTTGATATAATTTGCAGTGGAAGTAAAAGCACTTGGCTAATTCAGGATACATTCGTGATAATATGGACAAATTGCCTGATTTATGAAAACTTCATACAATCACGACAATTTTGTCGCCGTGGGCTATATAAATCGTACGCATAGATTCCGCTAGTAATTTTTTTTTTTTCGTGCAGCCACGAGAACAATGATAGGGTTGACATGTTAACTTATATTCGGTGTAGCTTACGTAGTTGCCTTTCACGATATCGCTTTTGAGCAAAACCCATGCTCTGCATCGAAAAGAAAAAATAATATTACTACGGGATATGATCTTTGAAAAAAACTGCGCAATGGGAGTGCATGACTGGATTCAGTTTCTTGGACGTACTCCATTGCAAATTGAATGACCGTCAAAGAAAACTAAACAAATAATAGAAACACGGTAGATATCAGACACTAACAGAAAAATAACAAAACGATACAACGATGAGACGAAACAAAGCACAGTAGTTTTCCAGACACTATCTACTGTCTATTTTGTTTCGTCTCATCGTTGTGTCGCATGTTATTTGGTTTTTTTAAATTTTATTTGTTATTGTTTTCATTTATTATCTGTTTGTTCCTTGTTTTTATTTGACACGATTCCATTTTGGAATTACATGTTGTGTATGTATCTTGCCGACTAAAGCATACTCTGCTTATTTTATGGTTTTCTATTATTTGTTTCGTTGTCTTTGACAGTCATTCAATTTGCAATGGAGTACGTCCAAGAAACTGAATCCAATTACTACGGGGATTTAAAGAATTTACGTTTATTTGGCCAAAGTTCGCTTCAGCGTTTATTGAACAGCTATAACTAGGGCCACGATTTTGTCGCGAAAAGATTTTTGCCCCACTTTGTTTCAGTGACTCACGTGCACATCGGCAGTGCTCTTTCAAGGTTATTGGCAGCGTGTTGTTCAGACACGTTTCTCATTTTACTGCACCAATCAGAATAAGATTATTGTGAGTCTGTACGTCTATAATTTGCCAAGGCAAGTGAGAGTAAAATCATCCAACCACAGACGATGAAGCAGAGCTGCAGGTGTGCACATGACGCATCGAAACCAAATGTTGCAAAAATCTTTTCGCCATAAAATCGCGGCTCTAGCTATAACATCTGTTTTAAATAAATTCAATTTAAGTAATTGAATTTAATAACTAATAGATTTGGTGGATTTTTTATGTCAATAAATCTAAAGGAATTACCTGAAGTTTCAGAACAGGTCAAACTGAACCTACAGTGGCATATATAGGATTTGTGTAAGGAGGGGAGAGGGGGGGGGGTTTAAACTGAGAATAATATAATGAATGACGACCACCTCTTGAAAGCAGCGAGTCCAAAATAGTGCTATTTTAGCAGTTCTCGAAACGAAATATTGAATATTCTATTGGAAAAAATATTTTATTGTTAAAATAATTTTTTATCTAGAGGGGCAAAAAAAAAAAGGATTTGGGGGGGGGGGGGTGTTGAAACGTATTTCATTTTTCTGCCTCTCGGTTGGGCTGCCGATGTACACGCGAGACTTTGAAACAAAGTGTTTCAAAAATATGTTCGCAACAACTCGTGTCTCTACAAATCGCTGTCGCTCTCTCTATACCCTGTTTACCTCCCAGCCACTCCGTTTCTGTCGACTTAACCTGTTCTGTGCGCGATAGGTGTAGGCGGGCGTGCGCGACAGTTTGAGAGGTGGGGTCGCGACGCGGGACTGCCGACATCGCGTAGTCCTTCCTCCCCCGCCGAGGCAACGACTCTGCTCTTGGCAAGCGTGTGTGGGAGCCGCCCCCGGTGTCAGGTGAAGTACCTGGGCGAAGGGGAGAGGGGGAGGATCAATACCAGACGGCGGGACGCAGACGGGCTGACCTCATTCCGCGATGGCACGGCTATATGGGTCACAGTGCTCGCTGCAGCTAGGGGAACTTGACACCTAGCGCGCGCACCTTCCCCTTCGTTGGCCTCTGTGCGCGGTGGGGAACGTGACCCGTGCGACCTACCCCTCCCCTCTCTCACACGCCCGGGACCAGCCTTGTTTTTATTTCTCTGGTGTCTCGTGGAAACTGAAAGTTCCCTCACTCCTCGTGTTTATCCTTCTTGTTCAACTAGTACACTTTAACAGCTCATAATTGTCGTTTCAGAAACTATATCTGTAATTTTTTTTCCCTAAGGCCCTGGACTTTAAAACATTTTCTCAACATCGTGTTTCATTACTTTACCTGCACATCTTCGGTTCTGCTTCGTGGACATTGATTGGGTGTTTTTAACTCTCGCCGACTTGGAGTTGTACCTGCCAATCACAAATGCGTAATGTCGCAGTAAGTTCTTAAGAGGGCGTGGTTGATTAATAAGTGCAAAATTCTACAATTGAGGTCAACACTTTTAGAAAGTCAATATAGAAAAACTACAAAACAGCAGTCCTTGATAATTATATTTGCCATCTTTATGAGCAAACATTTATCTAGAATGATGCATTTGCTGAACGGGATCTCTTGCGTTGCAATTAAATGTATGAGGTTTCGGTGTCAGAGATTGTTCTTCAGATATACTATAATCCAGAAACATTTTTGCTCAGAAAGTTGGGAAAACTACTGTCTAGGGCTGCTGTTTTTTTTTGCAAATAGGCTTCGAGAAACATACAATTCTAAACTGATGCTTTTGGCGCTGAAATACGTAGCATGCACTCTTTTAAGTTCTGAAATGATTATGAATTTTTTTTCAAACACATGAAGTACAAAAAAGTAATATTTGCGTGTATGTATGTGTGTGTGTATATATATATATATATATATATATATATATATATATATATGTGTGTGTGTGTGTGTGTATAATGTTATACATATATATTAGTTTATGACATGTCCAACTCAATAATGCTTTTATTTTATTTTTTGTTTTTATATATGTCAAGTTATAGCCTACAGCATTGTTATACACTGTGCATTTCAGCTTGGTATGTCAATTGGTTTTCGTGGCGTACATAAAACCGTAAAATGCAAATTTTGACAAAGAGACGTTGAAAAATGATGTGAACCGCGCACTTAAACTTTGTACTTTGCTATTCCGTAGTGTTTGTGTATAAATTATTTTATTTACGGTAAACCCATTTACTGGTGACTTATTTCATTGTTTATTATTTATGTTTTGCGCATCTTCAACTATTTGTAACATCAGTTTTATCAATTCAGCGATGGTAGATGGTGCTCACATCGTAATAACAAGTTTCTTAGACGAGTTTCGTATACGCTCATTGTGCGGCGTTTGACTGCGCGCCAGTACAGCGACTTAACGGCTAGAGGTTGGAGCAACAACTACTCAACTGCAGGCCGGTGTGCTGGCGCGTGACGTCACGCACAGTGGGCCAACTGCCAAATATCGAATTCGTTGCACTGACAGTTGTGTGCCGAGGCCCTGCTCGCTTACACGCTGTGTTCCGCTGCGACAATATTAATGTTTGGGTTCCGCCAAGTTGGTGCTAGTAATTGTGTTCAAATAATGCATTCCGCAGTGAAAGTGTAATAACTACAACGGCTGAAGAATTCGCGTTTTAGAACTTCGGAAAGGTAAGTGGTAGATAAAAACAAATTGATATTGACAAGCCTGCATCACAGAAATTTTTTTCGAACCCAGCCAACAGTCAGGTGTGAGAATTTGTTTGTCAATAAAATAAGCAACGTATTTTTAAAGTTAATTTTTATAGGTTAAAAATTTTTAAACTGGCAGAAAGTATGCCTTTATTCAAATCAAAGACGTAAAGAATCTTATAAGTATATATTTAATTATTAGCTCTTGGTGTATTCACGATAATTAACCAGTAATTGTTAGCAAATACTTTTACACATGTTTGTCCAGCAATCGTTTTGTAGTTTGGCATTTGATTAATAGCAAGTGAATATTTGACTAAGTCTAGTGGCTCTGGGTAGTTATAAATGGCAACATAATCTCAGTTTCAGTAATCGTATAAAATCATGTTGCTAGCGTAGGCTAACCTAACCTCACATAGCACTGCCCTGTGGGAATTGAGACGGGCGGCTGCATTAGCAGACGAGATTGTACAAGTCTGATAACGACACATGTGTTCACTGAAGTCGGTTCGTTTCCTTTGTTGTGAAAAATACGTAGCTCGGCTGTTCACGTGCGCAGGAAGTAGGCTGTCAAACCCGTCTGCAGAAAACAGAAAGTTAACAAGACTGACGTGGGACGCGACTGTATTGCAGACGAGAAGCTGCAGCTCACTGCAACTCGTTGCTGTTCAGTTACCATGCAACATGCACACATTTCACATTTAGTTTCCAGTTGACATTTTTTATTCTTTGTTTTTATATTTTGCTGTAAAATAATATGTAACATGTTAAAAAAGTCCACTTCGTGCTCATTACATAATTTAAAAATATTGTTACGTTATAGGCTATATGTGTACGTACAACTTGACACAAACCTAGTAAGTCTGGAGGAAACCTTACCCTCCCCCTCTTTCTTAAATAAATATTTTATTTGCAAAGATGTTAAGTTTTTTAGTATTGTTTAGCATTTTATTTAATTTATTCATACTTGCTAAGCAAAATATAACCTCACTTCATGTATCAAATTAACATTTCCATACATTTAAACAATACTTCTGAAAATTGTACATAGAAAATTAATAGTAATTTTAAATCTTTTTAGGCGTCCATGAAATACTGTGTTGACAGCGAATATAATATTCATTTGTGATAATTTAAGACTGTTCATAAATATAAAATCAGTTAAGGACACTGTTGCAGTGACTCAGTTTTAATGCTCCCAGAATGTGTATTGTATTATGTTTCATGTACAAGAATGTGTTTCATAAAACATAGTCATCACTTACACATACAATCGGAACAATCGATATTTATCAGAATTTCATTAACCTGGAACACTCAGGAAAGTCGCTTTTATTTCCTGGAAATTGAAATGTGTAATACATAACCTGTAGGCCTACTAATGTTTTACAGTAAAGTGTTGAATTTGTAATAATGTTGTGAAGTAGATCATGTTAATTCGTTATATATTTTCTTAATATCATAAAAACGATTAATTAATTTATCTTAACTTGCACTATTAGAACTCGGGGACCAGTAGTTTTTGCGAAAAAAAATTATATCAGTTGGTTTTAGTGCCTACGTCCTCATGTTCACCCTTGCTGTGTGGTCAGCAGAGGCGGATTTAAGGGGTGGGGGGTTCCGGGCTGAAGGCCCCCTCCTCCCTCCATTGTGTTCAACCTTATGTAGTCAAAGTATGTCCAGTCGTCTCAAAGAAACTGGAGTTTTATTCTGTAATGATCCAAGTACTTTTAAATGTGTCCTACTTGTATGTATGTTATATTTAATGTTCTGTAACAGTAAACAAACACACTTTTTGAGATAGCTGGTATTTTTTACAATCCATAAAGTCACGTAAGGGCCCCTCCAAATACGTTGCTAAATACGCCACTGGTAGTCTGTTATTGGATGTTAGCGTCTCTGGGATTTAACCTTGAAAATCACATACGTGTGGTTTCGCAGTAAGCGAATGGCCCACGCTGATGACGTAATAACGGTGCGCACGGGCATGTAATCTATTCTTGTGTTTGACAAGGGAGAGTCGTGTGTGTGCTTATGTGAGTAAGATTTTCGCGGACAAAAGAAGGATAGTAAGTTATTGAAGAATGTTGTGATTTTAGTTGTGTTTAAATATGTTTTTGTTCTTCTCGCCTAACCATTGCCCGTAGAGCGATTTGAAGACGTAACGTTGTCTTGTGCATTCTCACCGGTCATTTGTCTTTCCTCGACTCGGTACGTTTTTCTCGCTGTGCCGGCGTTGAGCGGCGAACAGCATGCATTATGCTGATTACGTTATTAATCAACCTTCATCGGCGAATGCCACTTACGTCAACTTTCCGGGCGCAACTTCAACGTCGTAGCAAAACACAGTATCCGTCACGCGGCGCAAATGACCAAACTTGTTAGCCGTGATCAATGATGATAGCTTAGTTGACTTGAAAGTCTGTTTTTTTTTCTTTCCTTCTGTAGTCCGACATTTATTTTAGCATTAATAGTTGGACCTGGCGCGTGAGTTATGCTGTACCGTGGTACTAGAAGTGATTTTTAATGCGTTGCAGTGTGCTCGTAGATGCGTGTTACGAAACTATTCCACAAGTGCCCAGTGTGCCAACGTACGAAAAAAACAAAACTTCGAACAAGAACGGAATGTTGTTGTTAAGTCTCGGCATCAGTCGCCATATTGAATTATTTTATTTTTCGTTCTTATGAAATTCTGAGAAGGAAAATGTGAAATGTGTTACTATAATATCAATTCTTTTTGCCTTGCGCTACAATAAAAACGTCGCAGTAGAACTTTTAACGTATATTTAAGCCGTAATCAGTCGAGCAAGTTAAGAATATAAAAAAAAAAAAGTGTTCGACTGATTACGGCCTTAAGGCACCATGCACATTAAAAACACTGTTTCTAGCTTTTTTTCAACATTGCTAAAGACGACATTTTCAGACTGGCATACTTAAAAATGCATTAACCGGATGTATGCGGAACTAAGGTCGTGTTCGATTTGGCCGTCTAAGGGCCCTTACTACGCTTCAAGCCCTTGAAAAATGCATCGTGGAAGTGACGTCACACATGCCGCTGTTCGTATTCACACCATGGGCTCATATGCACCCTAGAATGTCTCCTTCAGCCAAAGGCACGAGCCACTTAACCTTCTCGACCCCTAGATTCGAATTCACGAAATTCGACCTGCTTCATGAAGGGACTGGATTTAGTTGCTTGTACATACTCCATTGCGAAAGAAATGACTGTCAAAGAAAACTAAAACTAATAGAAAAACATAAATAAGCAGAGTATGCTTTAGTCTACAGGATACATGCACAACATGAAATTGTATCCTGTTGACTAAAGCATACTCTGCTTATTTATGGTTTTATATTATTTTTAGTTTTCTTTGACAGTCATTTTTATGCAATGGAGTATGTACGTGCAACTAAATCCAGTCATGCACTCCTATTGCACAGTTCTTTCAAAGATCATTTCATGAAAGGAGCAAGGGCTTAGGGCTCAAGGGCACGTTGCACTGAATTCGAACACGGCCTAAGATAGAAAGGTGAACTGAACTTTGTCACAGACTTGCGTCGACGCTTCTATACTCTGTCCATTCTAAGGTTGCAGCTGATTCATTCAAATGAATGACAATAACATTATTGCTCAGCATAAATTTCATTTGAAATATTGAAAAATACAAGGGTAACTGTGTTTCGGCACGATCACAATGTGAGGAATCAGGATACAATTCAATTGCTTTAATTTATTTCGTTAGCAAGTTTAATTTCTGCTGCCACCTTAGAATGGACAGAGTATAAGGCAATACTAGGTGCTTGACTGGCGTCTGTCACCTCCTCGATGACTTCTTTTAAGGGGGGGGGGGGTGTTTTATATTGATTATTTAATTGATATTCAGTGGGCGTGTTAAGGTGGAGAGGTTCGTGGAAGCAGCAAGGAGAGCCGCTTTCTCGGGCGAGTGTGGTGGTAATAGCGTGAGAGTGCTCTTGAAAGCTGCCGTGGAATACTCCCGCACCTCGCCGCGCCGCGCCGGCGTCTCAGAGGAGTGGTCTTCCAGACACAAGACTGCCTCTTGTGCGTGGCCTTGTATGTGACGTCACGTCTCTAGTCGTCCCTGCTCACATGTCTGCGGCCGTCCCTGATAAGCACCGCCTTCTCGTTATGCTGATAACCACTGGAATTGCCGAGAACTCAGCAGTAACCTTGTTTATAATGTTTTGTGATAATTATTTTTTAAAGCCTAAACAAGAGCAGATATCACAAATCAGTTTGACAGTTTTGTCTGAAAACGTTTTTGTCACGATAACTATTTTTCAAGACAGAAACTAAACAGTTTCGACTAATTATCCAAACAACGAAGATTTCGTTAGTTGCATAATTAGCGGAAACCATAGTATTTACTATCCTGGAAAAAACTAGCCGACTTAGTGAAAACTATTGTCAACAAAACTGCCAAACAGATTTTTGATATCTGTTCTCGTTTAGGGTTAAAATGGAATCGCAGTGGCCGAGTTGTCCGACCGTTTGCCTCCCACCTAGGCGATACGGGTTCGATTTTCGGCGGGGTCGGTCCCCGGAATTTCGTATGTGGGAATCGTGCTGGACGATGCCGTTTGTCGGAGGGGTTTCTCGTGGATCTCCCGTTTCCTCCGCCTTTTCATTCCGGTGCTGCTCCATACTTACATCATGTCACCCTTCACCAGCGCTAAAGACCTCGATGTTAAGCACTCACCAAAATCTCTCACTTACGCTATAAAAAAAATATATCACGAAAATAGTATGCACATGGGATCAGTGCATTAAGAAGTCCTCGTTTGGCGCATGGACGGTGTAGTAGCGTATCTCTCGTATAATTATTCTACGCGAAATGATCATTGTTGTTAACTTAGTTAAAAAAAACAATATTGTGAATTCCTAGTTTACTTTTTATTCGTCTACCGAGCAGTTAGATCAATGCCTATTTTTACATTGCAACAATTTTAGGATTTTCGGTCGTGAAACAAAAATAGACAAGAAAAACCAATAAATCAACACGTAGGAGGGGTTCCTAATATAGCGAATTCTTTATGTGTGTAACTGTTATGAATAAATAGGCCTAAATAAATATTTAGTTATAATATTTAAAAGACTAAATACATTTGTAATCTGAGTACTGGTTATGTTTGTAAAATATTATATTGAAATACTATTATTACCAGGATTATCAAAACTACTGTAAAGCGAACCCTTGCTGGAGATATCTGAAATGTCGGTTATAAGGTCTTACAACTAATACAATAGAGAAAATAAAATGTTGCGTGCTGAAAATTTGAACGAAATTTAACGTAAAAAGTGTTTTATTTTATAAGCGTGGGATTACAATTTTTTATTTGTATAATCTGTTAGGGAATTGGTAGATACCGGAAAAATTCCCGAGCTCACTTAACTGTATGCTAGCCTTCAAGTCTATCTGTGGACTCCAGCAAACAAACGTCTGCTCATTGGCTGCTCGTTGACGGTTATGCCACGTAATTGGCCCTGTATTTAGTTTAGTCTTTATTATCGGTTTAGGATCCTCCAGGAGGTTTCAAATAAGTCGAGCGCCAATTGTGATAGACCACGAACTTACAGTTGTTAAATTTTTAGCCTGTACCAAAAATGAAACGTGAATTTTTCACGTCCCTATAGGTATTGGTAACGATACAAGCTCGCTAAATACTGTAGTATCTAGATTTTGTAGTTTTCGGGATATCTTCTTCAAAGTGCGTACTTAAAATCTCGGCTGGAAGGGTTTGAATGTTAAATAAATGAAACAATCACACATTCCTCTTTCTTCTTAAAGTCTCGGAACTAACTGGCACTCACTGTCTTGTCTCCAGGCCGTCCTTCGACCACTCTCCAGGCTTGAGTGCCCTCTTCCAGACGTGCCGTCCAGAGGCGCTTTTTTCTTCTCTTCCAAGTGTCCTTTTGAAAAAGTTTGAATAAATGAAGCCAGACATAAATGTTGGGTTTGTAGCCATGCTCTTTTGTAAACACTAAAGACCTGGAAGTTCTTATTTCATACATTTTTCTTTAACGTGGCCTGTAGTGTGAAATTATTTTTTAACATGCAAGTTCTTGATGATTATTGGCGATCTCTCGAAAATGCTACAGTAGATACTGGATAGTAAGTTGTAAAATACTAGCGAGTTTAAGCTTAGGATTGGCTGGGTACTCTGGAATGTTGACAGTGTTGCCAGATCGAAATTAAACACCAGCCTAAATTATACTGTAAGGCATAGTACAAATGCAGAATACTTAACATAGTGTAACCTACGCTACAAGAAACATTAATTTTATCATGTTCATAATTTTACAGCGTGGTTTTTAACTGTTTCTTAGATTCAATTACGGAAATACGTATTTTATTATTATTGTTGCGTGCCATGTACCTGGAGGCCAGTGGTCGGCGGCTGTTTCGTAACACCTTGAGGGCTGGCCGATGATTCAAAGCCCGGGTGGCTCATAGTGGGAAACCCGCCGAAACTACGTCATAGATACCTGTCCCAACTGCGTCTTAACCCTTCGAGGGCGGCCGACGTTACTACAAGCACATCCGAAACATGATGAAATATCTATTTTTAGACCCCTATAATGCGGGGAACAGCCGACTGTCTGGGCTAGTATAAAAGCACATAATCGGCACATTTGAGGAGAGTTCGCTATTGGAAGTGCTAGAGGAAGGTGCTACTCCTGTGGAGAGAGACTGGTGAAGACATCTTGGTGACGTCAAAGTCTACTGTGAGGCGGCAGGGGGCTACCTTCGGAGCAGTGTTTGGCGATACAAGAGGACTGCTGCGGCGGGCTGACAGGCGAAGAGGAGGTGCGCGACGGGAGTTGAACAGAAGACCTCAAGAGTGAAGACAGCGGTGCACTCGGGGTGCTGCGCAGCACATGGTGAGCCATCACCACTTCGAACTGATAAGGTTGTACATTGTCATTATTATAAATACTGTTGATTAGATATATATGACTGAATTTTATTGTGATTTATAGTGTTTAATTAATTGATGGTAGACTTTTCTTGTGCTTTAATTGTCAAAGTTAATTAACGTGTCTGTGACACAGGAGTAATTGTGTGCATAACTAATTGTGTTGTGAGAGT